>PVHP010010258.1:0-19170 GCA_004024765.1 Zapus hudsonius | reverse complement strand
CAACTCAGCCCTTCTTGAGTTCTTTCTCCTCATTCACAGGGCTTCAGGCCTAGAAAAGCTGAGAACCCCGACCAAATTAGAAAATGCTGCTAATGGCCTTCTGATGCAAACCACACATTCTGGACCACAGGGCTCCCAGGGGATCAGAGCCTTGGTTAGCACTAAGTCCCAGAGAACTGGCCAATCCTAGGGCTTGAGTGGTAGACACTGACTTTCAGGCTTCAGGATATGCAAGACCATAATCTATGAGAAAATCAAAATTAATGTCAAAAAATAGGCATAGTTGTGCATGCCTATAATCACAGTTCTACAGGAGCTGAGGTAGGAAGATTTCAAGTTTGAGGCCAGCCTGGACTGCCCTGTTTCAAAAAAAAAAAACCCACAAAATAATGAATTAAAATAATGCCAAGCAAGACAGAAAGAGGGGAGAAACTGAATTCCTGTTAGGGGCTGGAAGCCAGAGAAATGGAGCCAGGAATGGAGGTTCCAAACGGAGCTGAAGAGGGTGCCTGAGAGATTCCTGAAGCTCAGAATCAAAGCCTCCACCTTCCTCCAACAAGGCACTGGATATGACTGGGAGGCATACACTTCTTCAGTGGCCCACACCACATTAGGAAATGTAGCCATTCAGTAAGTAGCTAGCTGAGTGTGGTGGCCATGCCTGTAATCCTAGTGACTGGGAGAGAGAGGCGGGAGGATTAGAAATACAAGCTACATAGCATGCAAGCTTGAAGCCCGTGTGGGATACATAGAGACAATGTCTGGGCCATGAAGAATTCTGATTCCATAAAGAGGAGATGGCTACTGAGGAATCTGACTTGTTAAGAACTAAAAAGGCACTTTGGATGCCAAGGAGCACAAAAAGGGGTGGAGATGGAGATGAAGGGGAAGAGGAAGACATCTTTCTGCCCTGGGGTGAGGCAATGGTTCTAAGAAATTGAACTTACACTATTTTGTCATCTGTTTGTAGCTCTTATTGTGTCTAGTTCTTAATTAAATAATAATTCCTTTAATCTTATGCAACTCTAAGATGTAGGCATGGCTGTTCTTTTATTTCCAAATAAGGAAATGGAGGCGTAAGGTCTTCTTATTACACCCAAAAGCGTGACCAAACACAGAAGCATAAACACAGTGGTAAGTCACGTGTGTCTCCTTTTAATGAAAGCTGGATTCTGGAAATGAGGAGAGGATAGAGTGTACCCCCCTGGAGAACCCCAGACTCAACTGGGCCAGGAACATTGTGCATGGAGCGACATTCTGAGGTCAACCTTTGTTCCTTTGTTCATCAGCCCAAGCCCCTGGTGATTTATCTGGATTTAATCATCTGCATTCCTGGCATTCAGAGTAGTAACCTGGCTCTGGGTTGTATAATACCAACCAGAGCAAAGTCAGCTTTCCCAGAAGCAGGAGAGAGCACCAAGGCCAGGAAGACGAGATCTGGATTCACTTTCTGGATCTGCCATCTGTAGTCATAGGGCTGTGGTCGTGTCCGATGCCTGATGAGGATAAGAACTTCAACTTCCAGGGCCTTTGCTGAGGCTTGAATGAGACCCTGGTTTGTGACGTGCCTGACATATGTGCATTATTCTGGTTTAAAAATATTTTATTTACTTGCTAAGAGGGAGGGGGAGGGAGGGAGGGAGAGGAAGGAAGGGAGGGAGGGAGGGAGAGAGAGAGAGAGAGAGAGAGAGAGAGAGAGAGAGAGAGAGAGAGAGAGAGAGAGAGAGAAAGAGAGAGAATATGTTACCAGGGCCTCTTGCCACTGCAAACGAATTCCAGATGCACGTACACCTTGCGCATCTGGCTTTACATGGGTATTGGGGAATCAAACCCACTAGGTCAGGTCTAGCAGGTAAGCGACTCAACTACTACACCATCTCTCCAGGCCCCTGCATTATTCTTGATGTCACTGTTCATTCTGGAACCATGTTCTTGGAGACGAAGCGTGGCATGTGTAGATTCTCTCTCCTTGTTACCAATTTTCTGGGTCAGAGTTGACTGTCTAATGGATTCAAAGATGGATGAATGTGGACAGAAGAAGCACAGGCAGGTAAAGCTTGATGTGCAGGCCATGACTGAGGAGGCCGGAGTCTGAAATCTACTTCCACACCTAACTAGGCTTTTCAGCTGCGTGGCATTGGCTCAGTCTCATCCTTGGTGTAGAAGTATCTACAACTAGCATTAATGAGGTAACTTTGTCACCTAATTCACAATCAAATTATTATTATTTTTTGTGTGTGTTTCGAGGTAGGGTCTCACTCTAGCCCAGGCTGACCTGGAATTCACTATGTAGTCTCAGGGTGGCCTTGAACTCATGGTGATCCTCCTACCTCTGCCTCCCAAGTGCTGGGATTAAAGGCGTGCGCCACCAATCCCAGCCTCAAATTATTTAAATAATTAAATAAAACATACTGTATATAGATATCTATATTATTCACATTTGGTCTGTTGCCAGCATACAAAAAACGCAGTCAGTACTCTGTTCAGAATCACCCAGGGCTGGAACCAAGTCTGTCTGATTTTGGACTCATTCCTCCCATTAAAGCATGTGCTGTGAACTCTTTCTCAGGTAGGAATAAAGAAAGATCGTTACATTAAGCTGGCTGCACTGAGCAGCGATAATGAATATAAAGTATTTATCTGATCATGTGGCAGATGCTCAGTAAATGTCAATCTTTATGTTATTCTAGTTATCAAACAGGTATTGGACCCTGAATCACCTATGGAGTGTCTATCTAAAACTTGGCTCCCATGTTGGCTTCTGGCTACTTGTAGCCTGGCCTTTGGCCCTCTGCCCAGGATGTCCTTGCTCAGGTTTGTCACCATGGTAACTATCCCTCATCAGAAACACACCCTACTCAGCCCAACACATACCACCTTGGAAAAATAAGTGGATGAGGGTCAGTGAAAATAGAAGTAGGTTAGGAACAGTAAGAAAGAAAGAACAAAGAGGAAATCAGAGAGAGAAAAGACACAGAGAAAGAAACATTGGAAATGGAGGAAGGAGAAGTCAGGGGTCAGAGAGTTTCTGTCCCATCTTCTTGGTTTGTGTGTTGAAGAGGTGCTGAGTAGGTAATTTAAAAACCCACTGCTGTGGTTTGGATAGGGTTTCTCCCCCAAAGGTCCATATGTTGAAGGCTTGATCCCCAGTGTAGCAATGGTGGGACACTTAAAGATGGAATCTAGGGCTGTGGAATGACTGCAGTTAAGGGTGCCTCTCTGCAAGCCTTCTGACCTAATCCTTAGCACTCATGTAAAAGTGGATGTGTCTATAATCCTAGGAAGTTCATAGGACCAACTCGTGTGGCCTTCCCAGAAGCAAAAAGGTAACAAGTGACATCTTGTCTCAAACTAAGTGCAAGGAGAGGACTAATACCCCAAGGCTGTCCTCTGACCTCCATATGCACATCTACCCATGCATTCATACACTACAAACACTCACACACACACACACTAACAATAAGAATAACAACAACAATGATAATAATGTTTTTAAAAGATGGGGTCCATGGGAAGCTTTGAGGTCATTGAGGGTGTACCCTCAGAATGAGTTAAGGTGGTTTTCATGGGATTTTGAGTCAGTCCTCCAGAGAACAAGTTGTTACAAGAATGAGCCTGGGGCTGGAGAGATGGCTCAGCGGTTAAGGCACCTGCCTCCAGTGCCTAAGGCCCACAATTCCCCAAGACCCACATAAACCAGACCCACAAGTTGGTGGCCCTGGTGTGCGCTCTCTCTCTCTTTCTCTCTCTCTCTCTCTCTCTCTCTCTCTCTCTCTCTCTGATCTCTCTGCTTAAAATGAATAAATAAAATATTTTTTTAAAAAAAGAATGAGCCTGACTCCTGAGTTGGCTTCGGGCTCACTATGGTCTCTTCCCCTTGCGCATGCTCCCTCCATTGTAACACTGCCTGCCATGCAGTCCTCACCAAAGCAGACCCAGTGCCAGCTCCATGCCTTTGAACCTCTACAACTGTGAACTAAGTAGGCCTCTTTTTATTGAAAAAAATTACCCAGCTTACATTATTAGAGCAATGGAAAATGGAGTTGCATACTCCATCTGGAACCCTTTGCTGCACCAACATCTTTTAAGCCCTGAGCAGTGTTTTTATGCCCATGTAGGCCTCGGCTTTCCCCTCGACTTGTGTTCTTTAGGCTCCCTTTTATTTCCATTTATGATTGTTAGATGGACTCCTCTTGAATCAGAAGGCATTCATTGTCATAGATAACAGTTTATTCAGAAATGTTAGTGAGTACAATATGTACTACAGTAGTGCCCATCATGGACATGGAGAAAGCACTTCATTATAAGTTACACAAACTGGAATTTCCTTCCAAGATGGCTCCCAGGATCTCTCAACAGCCATATTTCACTATAAATGTAGACAATTTGGCCATTTTCAAGTGAAATCAGAAAGCAGAGACTAGCCAGTGCGACTTCCAGCTGCAAGGAGAGATCTCCTCAAACCTCAATTTTTCCCTTGAGGCTCAGCCCCAGAGAAGAGAGTTCCATTTCTGCAGAGGTTCCTTGTAAAGAATTTCACTTGGATAAGCATGAGGGTCTTCCCCATCTCCCCTCCAGAGTTGTCTGTTGTTCTCAGAAAAGCTCACGCGGAGTGTGCATTCCTGGGTCATTGGACAGTCTCTTGCTGTCAGGCAGCAGGAGTTTCCTGGTGATTCTTGTCAATCCAGGCTAGAAAGATGTCCAGCTCTCCCAGGGTCTTAAGGGCAGCAGATTGGACATCCAGCTGAAAGCAACAAAGTCTTCATGAGGTCCTAACTTTATAACTGCCAAAGTTTGGGTGTCACTGTCCCCATATTCTGTTCCTGTGACGTTCGCTTTTAATGTATAAACAATATTGAAGATTATATAGAATAACAATTATGTTCCTCATATTTTGCCACATTTTCCCAAAAACAAGCAGTTTAACTCATGTCAGCTCCTTATAAACAAAATTTTAAGGTCCTGTGTTCCTTTGCCTTTTTTTTCACCCTGGTTTTCACAGGGAATATTGGCCTTGCTAACAGTTCTTCTTTCCTTCCTTCCTTCCTTCCTTCCTTCCTTCCTTCCTTCCTTCCTTCCTTCCTTTTCTCTCTATATCAACTCAATTTAGTACTTCTTTTCTCCCAGAAACCTCATTCCCTTTAGTGGATGGGGATTGCATGCTAGCTTTGTTGACCTAGCACAGCACCTAAGCCCCCAAAAAGTAAGTGTCCTCCCCAACATCACACAGCTGATGAGTAAAAGAACCAGACCCAGGATGTAACCCCTGACATATTCCACCTCCTTCCACACTAAAAGGCGGGCTCTAAAGGCATATTTATTAGAGCCATTCAGTGTGGGACCAAATCCTATCTCCGCCCTGTAGCCGCAGTGTGAACTTAATTAAGTCACTTAACTTGCCTTGTGACTCAGTTTCTTAATCCATCCAATGTAATTAATACTCAAAGCCCTGTTGGGATGGATTAATGTGTTGATACTTTATTGGACTTAGAACAATATTCAGCTCACAGGTAGAGTCCCTTGACTCTTGGCTCTTTCTACAGTATTATTCAATGGGGCCTGTTCATACAGAAGCAGAGATCCGAACAGCCCAGACCCTTTGCTTTTCAGAGCACTGGCATCACCGGAGAGATGATAAATCAGACCTCACCACAACCTACAGAGGCAGAATCTGCACTTAAATAAGAACTCACAAGGACACACATGGGAGCCTGCTTCCACCTGACACCTGTGTGAGGCTGTATCAGGTTGCAAAACATCAATGGCAGGTACTGAGTACAGGGTCATGTGTGCGCTGTCCTTGTGCATAACAGCTTTAGTTCCCTGTGGATCTTTGCTCCCTCTATATCGTTCACACCCTATGCAGCATGTGCTTTCCCAAATTATAACACAGGTTATATAACACATGATACGAAGGTGCAAGAGAACAGTAGAGGGAGGATGGAGACTAGCCTCTGAGAATTGTGCAATGAGCTAAAACCAACATGTGCTAAGCAGGCGTAGACTTGGGAAGGCTGCAACAAAGATTCAGTGAGTCATTTTGCCTGGAGAGGAAGCTGAGAGGTTGGCCCTCTCCAGACCATCTTACCTACACTCTCTTCAGACCTCACCTGATCGTAGTTGTCATGGACAATTCTGGTTGCGTTGGTGGCTGCCTGGCTACAGTGACACCATCTCTGTTCCTGCTGTGGGAGAGGGAGGCAGCACTTAGAGGACTCTTACCCTGACACCTTCCCACATGAGAAGTGACATTTCCCCTCCCTCCCAGGAGAGAAGCCAGGAGGGAATGGGGTCTGGGCGTGGAGGTAGCCTACATTTAGTTCTGGCTTCTGCTTTGTCTGAATCTCTGGCCCCCCAAATGGTCAACATGGGGAGATTAAGTACCAGACCTGTCTGTCAGCTCTCTGTGAAGACACTCAACAAATACTGATTGGGATAATTAATTGGTTAAATATATTCATTTGATTCTGTTATTGCAGTTGTGTAAACAAGATAGGGATCATTACTCTTCTATCAATTTTAGAATCTGAGACAGAGTTGAAGTTACACAGGAACTCATCAGCAGGCATGGGCCTGAGACCCAGGTTTCCTCTTGGGCTGTTTTTATTGGTTAGTTTCATTCTAACAGATCACAACAATCTGAACAGGTGATCCTTAGAGATGGGCCAGACCAAGTGATTACCCCCAAGTTTCTTGGTATGGAAACCCCAAAGAAACAAACAAAAAACAACAACAAAATTTTATGGCAGCATGGAATCTTGGCATGTTGCCCACATGGGCTACTGCACCCTTAGGGAATACTTGGATATACCCTGTGACCCCAGTATGATTATCCATGAGGAGCCCATATGATGAGGTCTCAACAGGCAGGAAGCCCCAGGAGAGGAGGGACCACTGGGAGAAGTTCTTGAAGCACCAGAGGACAGGAAATTTCCTTTGACTCCACACACCCAGGCCCCTCCCCGGGCAAAGAGGGCATATTTGCTTGGGCTCCTGGTAGCTGACTCACACACTGATGCAGGGCTTTCTGCATGTAGAGGAACGAGTTGGCGATGCTGCTCACTTTCCTCAAGATCTGGGGGCTTGACTCCCGGTGATCCTGGAACACCCGGTCCCTGAAGAATGTCAGCAGGTGCTTGGTCACGCAGCACACGTCTACAGGCTACAGATATAAATTAGAGACCATCCTGTGGTCCTCTTTGCTTACTCTCTTGGAGAAAAAGGAGACTTTGAACAGAGGTAGCAAGACACAAGAGAATTAAATGCTAGTTTTTAAAATCCACTCTTCTCACAGGCAAGCTATTAAGGAGAAAGTCCTTCTCCTTTTTGTCTGGCCAGGAGATGTATTCTCAAAGAATGGTGCCCAGAATCCCAAACTAGGGTTCTTTCTATAGCATCCTAATATAACATCAGTAAGTTTAAGAAGGCCCATGGTTGGGAACCTTACTTGAAAAGCATTTCCTTGCATTACAGAGACCAAAGTTGGTGGCTCAGTAATGTCTCCCATCCCTCAACATCCATGGCTACAGCCAGCCAGGCATCAGAATGAGCATGGCATGGCCATCCTGACCGCTGTGCTCTGAACCACACTGCTGGGCTCTTTTTCAGCCTGTCCTTTTAAACTGCAGGGAACTATTGAATGGAGGCTGAGGTTTGCCTCCATTATGGTAACATTGAATCTTGGCATGTTGCCCTCGTGGGCTGCTGAACATATATGTGCCATGTTCCTCCTTGTGCATCTGGCTTTATGTGGGTACTAGGGAACTGGTACCCACATAAAGCCTGGTCCTTAGGAGATCGAATGGAGAGCAGCAATTGTAGAAAGCAGTAACATCTGAGTAGGTCAGCAGAAAACAGGCATCTCTGAGAGAGCACTCCTGCATCCCCAAGACACAGCTCCGAAAAACAGGCTAAACAGTTTCCTTTGGTCAAATCCTATTCTGCAGGCTCAGCAAACCCAAGGCAGATGATTTGTAATTCAGCTTAAATAAGGAGTAGTTAACAGAGGCCCGAATAAAGCAGCAGCACCTTCCTGGCCCCAGGGACAGCTTTGCCTCCAGGCAGCCTAGTCTACTTGTAACACAGACTTCTCTCCCTCCATTCTCACTGAGTCCCTCAATTAGAGGGACAAAGTTACATACCTAGAAAAGAAAAGGAATGCATCAGAGAAAAAGAGAAAGGTGGAGAGAGTACAGGAAGGAAGAAGGGAAGGATGGAAGGAGAGAATTAGGAAATATGAAAGTCTGGTTCCTCACTGGCTCCTTTCCACATCAGCTATTTCTCAACTTTGAGAGGAAGAAGAATCTGGAGACAAAGGCATGAACTTGTTGGGGCCGCTAACTCATCATTCATCATTCCCCACCCCAGAGTTTCAATTTCTTCAAATATTTTCTTTGTCATGTAAATAACTCAAAAAAAAAAAAAAACAGAGCATACATCTTTGTAGACTAGATCCAAGGACCAAATGAGCTCACCCCTGTACTTTGCTTTGCTGTCTGAGGCAGGGTCGTGTAGTGAACTGAAGATCCCAGAAAAGCATCACACCTATGTTTAACACTCTGCAAGGCTCATTGTCTGTTTAGAATGGCAGTGATTGTGGGCAGCTGGAGTGTTGCAGGTCCAGAACTGATTTATCTAGGGATGATTTTTGCCCCTTTAGTAGCTATTTATTGTCTACTTTTGTGTCCAACCTAAAAACTTTTGGAATCTACTAACAAACCACCAGCTTCCATCAGCCTAAAAGGTGATAATGTAGCTGGGTGTGGTGGTGGCACATGCCTTTAATCCCAGCACTCACGGGAGGCAGAGGTAGGAGGATCACTATGAGTTCAAGGCCAGCTTGAGGCTAGAGTGAATTCCAGGTCAGCCTGGGCTAGAGTGAGACCCTACCTCAGAAAAAAAAATTTTTTTAAGGTGATAATGTTATCAACAGCACCTGAAGCCTATAGCAGATGCTTCTCTGCTTGGAACCTACCTGATGTTTCCACCAAGGTATTTTTTTAAATGCCTTGACTTATGACATTACTATAAAAATGTCAGGAAGCAGTTACCATGTTGGAACATGGTATTTTAAGAATATTTTAATTTAAATTTTTTTGTGAGCATGCGTGTGTGTGTGTGTGTGTGTGTGTGTGTGTGTGTGTGCCTCTTGCTGCTGCAAACAAACACACTAGACACTTGTGCTACTTTTTGTGTCTGGTTTATCTAAGTGGCTTGGAAACTGAACCCTGGGCCAGCAGGCTTTGCAAACAAGTGCCAGTAACTGAACCAACCACCTTTCCAGACCTCAGAACATGGTATTTATGATAACCTAAGTCTGTGTTTCCAGACCATGGTCACTCATATTTTGCTCCAGACTAAAGTGTCTTTTATTCTTTGAGATAAGAGCTATGTGTTTGCCTTGACATACCCTTTCTGGCCTGGAATTCACTATGTTGACCAGGCAGGCCTCAAACTTCTTGCCTCTGTCTCCCAAGTGCTGGGATTACAGGCATATGTCAGCATGTCTGGCTAAGGGATTTAGCACCACTCAGGCCCCTTTTAAAAAGTGAGCATCAGCAAACAGGCCAAATTTCTGATAACACTCTCTGTGCAAGATGTCTGGATAGTGGCCTTCCTGTCTCGAATGGCCACAGAGAACACATCACCAGACCTTCTAAAACATTTTGGTCATCTAGCTCTTGTGTCACAAGCCTTCAGTGACTGTGGTCTCTATGATAAATCAAAGGCTCAGCCTGGCTTCCAAAGGGACTTGTCCACCTGATTCTCCACCACTCTTTCATGTCCTTGCAACCCACACCTGCTCACCTCACCTTCTCTGCCACACAGTCCTGCCTTCACTGATCTCAGAGTCATTCTTCCATATGCCCCACATCTCTTTCTCCATATCTAAAACATCCTTGGCTTTTAAAGGACTATTTTTCCTTTTCTCCTCGTAGACTCTTCCAAAATCATCCCGAAGGCACAGAAATCTGGCTCCATTGGGGCACCTGCTACCCCCATCACTCTCTAGGGAAGTGACAGTTTTCTTTATTCCTCCTACCATTTCAAAGTCCCTGGGATATTCATGTGCCCAGACTCCTAGTTGAAAAATAGCATCCCAGAAACATTAATAGAATGCTGGGTAGAGATTTCTTTCTCAGCCCAGAGCCAATTTACTATAAAGATAAAGCTTTACTAAATAGCAGACACAAACCAATCGGTACCTTAATATTCTTTGGGCTCTCCAAGATGGACAGGATAGTAACGTTTTGGAAGGTGTCCTTAGTTTGCTGTGGAGGGGAACAGAAGGGCAGACAGAAATAAGAGGTCTCCACTTTGCCCTGAGAAACCTTGGGTAACAGAAAGGAGCTTGCCTTTCAAGCGGTCAGCCAGGCTCACCCCTTGCCCACTCCTCCACCTGCCCATACTCACCAGGGCTCTTTTGATATCCTGGAAACTCTCTTCCATAAGGCGCATGTCCACAGAGATGAGACACCTCCTGAGACTTCGGGCATGGGCTGAGCACAGCATGAGCATCACGCCCAAGAGCCAAAGGGAAACACGATGCATCTTCATGTCCTACAGAAAGAGTGGACATCAGCTGCTCAGCCGAAAGTGGAGAGCAGTGATTCCTGGGGAACCTGGTGGCACGGGACAGATGACAACCAAAACAAGAAGACTCAAGCTTCAGCCTCCAGGAGCTGCAGGGGCTTGTGCCTCCTCCTGTGGTTTCCTTGAATCAATTGACTATGAGCCCTCCCCACCCCCACTCCAGAAAGCACATGAGGTCCTCTCTCCAGTGTGTATATCTATTCTGACTCAATCTTTCAGCAACAAGGGTGAAGAGTATCATGTTTAATCAACTGGATAAGGAGAACAAAGTTGGTAAGACACCACAGGAAGTGGGCAGCAGATCTGAACAACCATAAAAGTGCATTTGGTATTTTTTTGTTATGTTTTTTTCCCAAAATAAGCATTACCTTTTATTTTAAAATCCCTTGTAGGGCTGGAGAGATGGCTCAGCGGTTATGGTGCTTGCCTCTAGTGCCTAAGGACCTGGGTTCAATTCCCCAGGACCCACATAAGTCAGATGCACAATGTGGCACATACATCTGGAGTTCATGTACAGTGGCTGGAGACCCTGGTGAGCCCATTCTCTCTACATCTATCTTATCTATCTATCTATCTTTCTATCTATCTCCATCTCTCTGCTTACAAATAAATAAATAATTTTTTAAAAACATGTATATGTGCTCCACATCATGTGTGAAGCTAACTATGAAAATGTTTGCCTTCTGGATGGAGGTGTGGGGACACAGACATCTCCCAATGATTATGTAGTCACCATAATAGGTAAAGACTGATACCTCCCTCCCACAGGACAAGCTCCCTGCCTTCCATCTGTCACCCATCGAGCCAGGGGAAGAGGGTCACTTTTGCAGCTAGCTGGTTGCTAAGCCGAGCCCCAGTCTGTGGCCCTGGTTGTCTCTTCTGACTCTCTTGTTTCCATCTTTCTCTCTGTCTTGTCCATCAACTGCTTCAAAGTGTGTCATACAGTGCACATAGAGAAGTGTGTCACACATGGCTGTGCAGCTTATTATCTCTTGCTGACACCCTTCTCCCAGTAGCACAAGCTTCATGATTAGAGCTTAGCTTTAAAGGGAAATTTACAATAGCATGTGTGACTAGACCTGTCCTCTGTCCAGTGTCCACCTTGGCAACATGGAGCATTCTCATTTCTACTGTGCACTCTGGGATCAGTGTAGGCTGTGTGCAATTGGAGGACAGGATGGTCCCCAACACAGTGAGCTAATGAGGAAATCTACAGAACCCCCACTCCAAGCCCCTGGCTGTGGCTATAGGGGATATAATTATAAAAGGGCCATATGAGTGTGAACTGTGCTGTCCCCACTACCATAGCCCTGGGATGCCCAGGCTTCTTCCCCAGAAAGCCAAAAAACAACAACGCCCTGCCTCTTCTTAACCCGCATCCTCCAGAGCACCAGCAGGTGTCTATTGAGACACCCCCTTGCCCCCGCCCATAGGATGACAGGCTGTACCCTACAGAGCTTGATTTTCTATTTTTACCTCTTTCTGGCAAAACAAGGATATAGATTCCATTGGCAAGAAAGCCATGGGCAGTGTCCCAGAACTCGGCTCGCTTTAAAGGCAAGTGCAGTCATTTAGGGCAATTCAGACACTAACAAGAGGCAGCATTCCTCCTCCATGGCAAGTCTGCCGGGCACTATGTCAAGCATGCTACAACTTTGTGTCATTCATGCTTACAGCCCCCAAGTCAAGGTTAGTGTCTCTCCACATTTTTCCAGAGGGAACTAAGACTTGGAGAGCACCCTGACATTAGGGAACAGCTGGAACCTCCGTAGGAACCTCCTTAAGACTATGCCTCCCATCTACAGAACACTCCCTTGCATCCCCCCTGCAGACCACAGTTATTGCTCTTGTACCAGACTGAATCAGGAAGACATTTGCATTTTAAAAGACACTTAATCTGCAAAGGATTAAGAAAGACACCTTAGAAACTTCCCAGCAAGTTCCTATAATGAAAAAGCAATGGTAAAGATCCTTTATTCTTCCCCTTTGATTAATTTCCCCTTCCTTTCCTTTGCTCTTTCTTCTTTTCTCTTTCCTCTCCTTTTCCCTTCTCCATTTCTCTTTGTTAAAAAAAAAAAAAAGAAGGTACAAAAGGCCTAGGTCGATTGCCCAGTCATTAAAGGCGCTTGCTCTGCCAGCCTGCTGACCAGAGTTCTGATCCCCAGCAACCGCGCAGAGCCTGACACACAGCGACCGGTGACCGGAGCACTTGAGCAATGGGAGGCAGTGTCAGGAGAATCCCAAAGCTCTCAGACTGCCTTTCCCAAGGCAGGAACAAGAAGGTGGAAGGAGAGGACCACCGCCTGAGCTAGTACCCACGGGCACACACACAAACACACAATAATACGTTTTTAAAAGAAGGTATGGGAAGTTCACCCTCCCCTGTTGAAACACTACTCCCCATTCTACAAAAGCCCCAGCACCTTAGATAGCACAGGTCTTGCCCAGTGGTAACAGGACACCCGTAGCATGAAGAAAGAGGCCCTGAAGAGTGCGGGGAGTGAAAGCCCTGAAGGAGCCCACACCAGCCTTACCTCTGCCTGCACCTGGTGCTCCTCGGTATCCTCGATCTGTGCTCCTTGCCATTTGGAAAGGGATGCTCACTTTTATGCTGTGGATGAGAGGAAATGCTGTCAAGACTTCCTGGGTGGGTCCACCTTCAGGAGATTCCTGCCCCCCCCCATTTCTTTACTATTTCATTTCCTTAATTGTTTTATTTTCCTTTTTTTCCTTTGTGCTACAACTGATTAATCATTATTAAGAAATGGCTTTTTTTCCCTGGGTCTTGACACACAGCTTCTGGGAAGAATAAACTCCCTATTACCATGCAAATGAGAATTGCTTACAATTCTGTCCATAGAGAAAAACATCCAAGTGAAGTCACTTTCCTCTTTCCTTGGAGCTGTGGCATACTATCAAAGTACCCTGCAGGCACACTTAGGAAAGTACTGTGGGGGTGGCCTCGCCTTGCCAGGAGCAGCCTCGGAGATGCTTCAGGTCCCCTGCTCCAGTCCACACCATGCCCAGATGCCTCACCCAGCTGGGTGAGGGCTTCCTGCGCACCAGGCCTGCACTAACAGCTTAATGAGCATTATTTTCTTTAACTTTGTGGGGACCTATTTTTTTTCCTTCCCATCTCCTCATCTTGTCCCTTAGGAAATCCTTCCAGTCTTGATTGATGCAGAGAGAAAATGAGAAGAATGTGGCAGAGCGGGGAACGGAACCTGGAATCCTTGTACTGAGGCAAGAAGACCCTTTATCCAGATTACTTTCATCAGCCCAGGCTGACCTGGCACTCACTCTGTCGTCTCAGGCTGGCCTCAAACTCACAATGATCCATCTACCTCTGTCTCCCAGTGCTGGGATTAAAGATGTTCACCACCATGCCTGGCTTCCATGTTGCTTTTTTATACAACTTTCCGTCACGTCCAGGGGTTGGGTTTTTGAGTAATGGGAAAGATAGGGGATAAGTGTCCTCCCTGAATATGCATTCTGGGGCTAAACTGAGCTGATGCTTACCAAATGAGACCACGACTCTGGGATGGGGTGTAATTAAAGAGACTCTACGGGACTGGTGCAAAGCCTGCTCTTGCTGCCAGCTTCCATAGGCAGAGAGGAGGAGAGGGCACTGGAAAGAAGGAAAAGAACAGGGAGGGCATTTTCAGGAGAAATGAGCCCTAGGAGCTGAAGACTCATCCCACACCTTGAACTTGATGGAACAACACATACCCAGAGAAGCTGTTGGCTGTCATTGTTCACAGTGTGGCTCTCCTTCTGAAGCCCTCCCTGAAGCTCCCTAAAACAGGTCAAATTAACCCGAAATGAGCTGGTGAGCCTGTATTATAGTAAGAACTGCTTAACAAATAGGAAAAGCAGGGTACCTTCGTCATGAGTTGATGGACACTCCTATGCTCCTTTTGGACAGGGAGAAGAGAGCTGTGCTGCATTCAGGCGATCTCCTGGGGAATGGTAGGGGGGCCAAGGGAGGTGGGTGCCATGTTCCCTCATGGACTGAGCTTCCTGGCTCACAGACCCATCCCACGTGGAACAGGGTTACAACATCTTCATGCCAAGTCTCGCCCCACATTCACAACCTGTACACAGACTTCGTGTTCTCACCCATTGTTCATTTCAGGGCCAAGACAGCAGGTCAAGAAGTTTCCAGGTCAAGGGAGTTGTGTGCTGTGTGTGTGGCTCCTCTTCTGGCGTGCAGTGTGTCAGAGTGGCTGGGATCACAAGCTGGGCAGACAGGCTCTGCTCCCTGTGAACGGCAGACTGGCAGCAGGCCATTCAGTCTCTATGCTTGTTGATTCATCTGAAAACGAGTACAAGTTGTGCCTACTGAATACTCACCCTGTAGGCCTGATGTGGGGTTTAAATGACTAAATGTAAGCCCTCGGCACAGTGCCTGGCACATAATGAGCAATTCAAGAGAGATATTAATTTATTTCTTTTTTGAGAAAGGGTCTTGCTATGTAACTCAGACTGGCATCAAACTTATGATCCCCCCTTCCTCAGCCTTCCAAATGCTGGGATTACAAGCACACACCAATCTATTCAGTTTATCTGTTATTAATTTCCCATTTGAATAAAGTGAGAGGGAGGGGGAACAATAAGAAGTTCTTCCTCTCTATCCTAAGCCTTGTGACCACTGGAAAATTGCACATGCTCTGGTAAATGATCCCTCACCCATGCTCATGCAAGCAACCCTGACTAAACTCAATGGGTCATACACAAAGATATCAAAATAGATGAAGAATTCAACATGAGAGGGAGGAAAAGAAAGGTAAGAAGACATAAATATGATCAAAATACATTATATACACATACAAAATTGTCAATAAATAATTTTTAATTACAAAAATAGATTGAAAAAGAATGGCACCCTGTTGGAGACAGTTTCCACATGGCTGGAATGAACATGCAAACCAGACACAGTTTCATGGAAGGAAGGGGTTTATTTCAAGCTTACAGATCCAGGGGGAAGTTCCATCAATGGCAGAAGAAAGATGCTTCCATACATCTAAGCAGAGAGAAACAACCAAACAGCCAGTACAAACCAAAAGCAATAAGCACAAATGGGCAGGGACCCCACCAGAACTCAGACTGCTCTCTGACACCTTTGGGCTGGAATTCAAATCCACCCCTAGTGACACCTTAGGGCTGAACTCCAGGATCCACCCCCAGTGACACCTCCGCCAGCCAGGCGCCTAGAGATCCAAGTTACAAGCTTAAAAAAAAATCTGAGTCTATGGGGGACATACATTTAAACTATCACACACCCCTTCCAGGATGGCAGTCAAATTGTGAATGTGGTTCATAGGTATAGAGTTATGTCTATCTAGCCTTAGACCTACACGTTCCGAAGCCAGATAAGACTTGATGTTCCTTTGGGCTGGGCATGGTGGCACACACCTGTCATCCCAGCACTTGGGAGGCAAGGGGGAAAGGCTTGCTGCCAGATCCAGACCAGCTTGGGCTACTTAGTGAGACTGTCTCAGAAGAAAATTCCATTTGTTAAAAGGGGAAGCATAAAGAACACGAAGGAAGACTTGAAAAGCAGGATGGAGAAGACTCTGAGTTGGACAAGTACTAGACACACCTCTGTCATGCCTCCCAGCCCTCAATTCCCACCCAACATTCACTCCAACTTCATGAATCATTCATGATGGTGCCAGAACAGTTTCCTGTCCACAAAAGAGTAGAGTCTGCTACTTCCTAGAGCAAGTCCTGGAGCCCAGATAAAAGTTGTGCAACCCCAAGCCAGGTGTGGTGGCTCACACCTTTAATCCCAGCACTCGGGAGGCAGAGGTAGGAGGATCGCCGTCAGTTCAAGGCCACCCTGAGACTATATAGTGAATTCCAGATCAGCCTGGACTAGAGCAAGACCCTACCTCGAAAAACCAAAAAAAAAAAAAAGTTGTGCAACCCCAGAGGCTATCATACCCTTAATTCTTTGGGAATAAATTTCCATGGACTTGAGAAATGTGTGGCCCTGTGGCAGAGCTAAAATTAAATGGATTAGGTCTAGGAGGACAATTTCAGTTAGATTTAAGGAAGAACCATGATGAGGACTAGAAAATACTCGAAAGTATGACGGAGAAAAGAATTTGTAAAAGAGTGATGGATGACAATTCCATTTAGGAAGCAAAGAAGGACTTAAACAAACAAATACAAATGTTGGAAGGGCTTGATAAATATACTTGGTTTGGGATTATTGAATGACTTTGAAAACAAAGGAGAGAGAGAGAATTTCCAGTGATTAGAAATTTACCCTAAAAGTTTTCTCTTAGTTTTTGGTTCATAATATGAGTCTGAAAAGATGACAGATAGCACACAGCACTGAACAGAGAAGTGAGCTGCTGTTTCCTGTGGAAGGGCAAAGGAGTGCATGACTGTTCGCAAATCCCGCCTCCTGACTGCATGTCCTGTCTGACTCCATCTTCCCCTCTCACTTCAGGGCCAGGAAGGGAGCCTGGAGCTGTGATGACCTCAAGCTTTTCCAGTAGGAAGATGATGTCACTCTCCGAGACCGAATTGTTTTCGACTTCTGCTTAGCCAGAAAGCTGATAGCCCCAGGCAATCCAGCCTGGCCACACCTGTGCTAGTGTACCTGCACCGCACTACAGCGAGCTGTCCTTCTCCAGCGTTGACATTGGGCTCCCAGTGTTAGAGACCGAGACTCTGTCTCACTTGTATCCGTGGGTTCTCTGACACTAATGAGCCTCCAGCCTCCATGGTGGTGAAGGGAGCAGAGACGGGGAATGGAGGGAAACCATTCAGTGCCTCTCTATATTGCTCTCAGGGGTGACTGATCAGGCTTATTCCAAGAAACCACCCTGTCCTCCCATCTCAGGCAAGCTTATGAACGATAAACTCGGGCCTGATACCCTCAGGCCAAAATGCTATCAAAATCCTCTTGCACCTGCAGGAGAAAGGAAACACTCCCCCACACCCTTACCTCTCTAGTCCCTACAATCCAGACCTTGACTTCATCTCCTACCTCTTCTCTCTACAAAAGTGCCATACCCTGATGACCCCTCTCACCTAAACAAGCTCTGGCTTTCCTGCCAGGTAAACACTCCCCCATCACCACCAGCAGCAGCTTTCAGTACACAGCTCAGGGTGAGCTCCTTGGTGAAGTCTCTCCCTCTCCCTTCCCACTTCCTCCATGACCCACCATTTGCCCCTTGAATAGACTCTTTCTTCCATATTCCCACCAGACACAAGTATACATCTATACAGCTTGGTGGGTAGCATGAGCTTGTCACTCAAGTACCTGGGAGGCCAAGATATGAAGTTCAAAAGTGCAGGGCCAACTTGGTCTCAAAAAAGGAAAGCAGAAATGGTAGTACCAGTCTGGTATGGTGGCACATGCCTTTAATCCCAGAACTCAGGAGGCAGAGGTAGGAGGATCGCCATGAGTTTGAGGCCACCTTGAAACTACATAGTGAATTCCAGGTCAGCCTGGGCTAGAGTGAGACCTAACTTCAAAAAACCAAAACAAAGAAAGAAAAAAAAATGGAAATACAATATCCAAGACAAAAGTGACTATTTTTTTTCTAATGAGAAAAGAAATCACCATTTTTTCTCTTCTAAAAAAGTGACATAAGGGCTGGAGAGATGGCTTAGCAGTTAAGGTGTTTGCCTGCAAAGCAGAAGGACCTGAGTTCAATTCCCCAGTACCCACGTAAAGCCACAAGGTACCCAAGGTGGTGAACGTGTCTGGAGTTGGTTTGCAGTGGCTAGAGTCCCTGTTGCATCCATTTTCTATCTGCCTCCTTCTCTCTCTCATTCTCTTTCAAATAAATACTCTCAAATAAATAAATATATAATAAATATTAAAAGTGACATATATCACAAATACAACAAATTCCAGAAAAATAAATGAATACTTTATTAATTCACAGTCATCTTTTAGTTTGTTTTGCATATGACAACTTTTTTACTGTTATTTTCTTAAAGGAGATTTATAAAGGTAAGTCAGACTTTCTGCTAATATGATTGTGCAAAACTGGATTTTTGTTGCTGAAATCCATAAAACATGTTAAATAAATTTGCATCCTACAGTCAGAATTCTGATAAATTCTGCTTTAAATGATTCCTACTGTACACAGAAAAGGCCTGTGATTCAATGATTCCTTTGGAACTGTGGATGGCATTTCTCTGTGTATTTTCACTAGATCTAATGAAAGCCAAATATTTGGCTTACAGTTTTCCATGTGTGCTAATTGGAAGAGTTTTGTTCTGATGGCATACATCTCAAATCTCCCTTCTCTTCCAGGAATGAGTCAGAGGAGTATTTCCAGATACCGTTTTCAAATCAGAATGGCTAGGGGGTGATCCCACCCAGATACGAAGTAAACCATGCAAACACATGTCTCTAAAAACCAAGGGCATCCCCATGCAACTGCTCCTTATTCCAGTCTCCCAAAATACTGGGCTTCCTTCATACTACCTGGAATGGGGGACGGATGACAGAGAAGAGTTGTAGTGGAAAAGCATTCCTATTTTCACTGATTAAGGCTAAAGACTTTCAGCCAGGCTTGGTGGTTCATGCCTTTAGTCCCAGCACTC
>PVHP010010257.1:0-48156 GCA_004024765.1 Zapus hudsonius | reverse complement strand
TAGCAGACAGAAGGGTAATTCTCAGAATATAAGAACTCAAAACCTTACAATGGAAGAACAAGTAACCCAGTTTCCCATTGGGAAAAGTGTCTAGACACTTCTTGAATCAAAAAATGCAAACAACAGAATATGTGAAAATGTGTTCATTGTCATCAGCCTCCAGGGGATGACAATCAAAACTGCAATGTGATTCCGTCTCCCCACAGTGAGAATGAGTATCATCAGACAATAAAACACAAACCCATTGTTGCTGAGCATGGAGAGAAAAAGGGGAGTCTAGATACGATTAGTGGGAGTGAAACTTGGTATAGTCACTATAAAAACAGTATGGTTGCTTAATAAACTAAAAATAGAAATATAAATACGATCCAGCTAAACCACTGCTGGATATATCCAAAAGAAAGAAAATTAACATACCAAAGAGAAAGTTACTTGTCTATGTTTATTGCTTTGGTAATTTTCTTGTTCCTTTCACAATAGCAAAGATATCAGCCGAGGTTTTATCAACAGAGGAGAGGATAAAGAAAATGCATTCAGACATAATGTAGTCAAATGTAGCCAGAGAAAAAGAATGGAACCTTGTTATTTGCAATGAAATGAATGGATTTGAAGGAAATTATGTTAAATGAAATTAGCCAGAAACAGACCAATACATCCCCTCTCTCTCATGTGTGGAAATTTAGAAAGAATAGCAATTTCTAGAAATTGGAAAGAGTATTTGTCAAGAAAAGATAGGAAGAAATATGGTGACATATATTTGATGCACAATGTAGGCACATGTATAAATGTTGTAGTGAATTAATATGTGAAATACGTTTTTAACTATATTCATTTTTATATTGCAATTAATGAAGGTTAAACAAGATTTTATGATGAAAGTAATTAGGAAACTCTAAATCATTACAGAAACGGAAACTTATTGGTGTTTGAAATTAAATGTATGCATTTATGCCATCATTTAATAGATATCTATAGAGCACATACTAAGTGAAGTTACATGTTAGATGATAAACTACAAATGAGACATTGTCATTCCTTTCATGAAATTTACCATTTTGTAGGAAGTTAAAACAGTAAGATGCCACAAAATTAATGCTTTAATTTTAAGTTGTGTTGTCTTCTAATAAGAAAACTATATGACTGCACTCAAGAGTTGTACTCAGAATTCATCAAGAATGCATTTAGCCTGACTGTGGAAATAGGAGGCGAATTTAACACAGCATCGTAAGGAACATTCAACCTTTCTACAATATGGATCAACTGTCTTTCTCACAATACTGGGCCTTGTGTCTCTTCCACATTAACTAGTTTGATTTCTTTTTGCATTTCTTCTCTTTTAAATTTAAAAGTGTGAAGCTTTACATGACAATTGAAATGTTTCAAAAATCATTTGGCCTAATTATTTCAATGACCATCCACAATGATATAATTTATAATCTCCTTTCCCAGCTTCCTGCGAGAGGCAAACTCCCTTTGCAGTAATAACAACCCACTGTGTTAAAAGAATATTTGGCATTCGTTTTGGGGGTCATTATTCTGAGTTCTTAGGTTCAAACTTCTTCTGATCTCATTTTGGGAACAGTGATGGAAAACATGAGAGAGTGGAAAGGATGTGGAGGTGTATTGGAGGGTAATTCATACAGGAACATTTAGACCAATGTGTCTATACACGGCTTATGAGAGTAAAAATAGAAGGAAAGATAATTTTGCAGGAAGACCAGCTCTGAGAAAACCTCCGCATTGCGGTGGGAAGAGAAGACACCTACACTATTCCTGGGCCGAGAGGCAAAGGGAGCCCCCATATACTCACCAAGCACCTTGTTCAGTCACAGCCTAGGACCATGAAGAGATAGATGTGTGGAGGCATCCTGATCTGGAGGTCATGGCATCTTCTTTCTTCAAAAGAAACAAGAAGGCATGGTCTCAGAGTACCATCTCTTTCACCAATTTTTGTTGTTGTTTTGCTCAGCAACTTTACTGCATAAGGTGCAATGTGACCAGCGCCCAATCTTGCCTGTGTATTCATTCTCATTACCCCTCCCTCACACAGAGCATCATTGACTTCTCATTTTATGTACATTTTTTTTAACATTTCACCCTTGTTTGGAGCCTCTGGATTTCTAGTTTTGTATAAAAAAGACTACTTGCCACCAAATTTTATAGGCTTATGCTAATATCATCATTAAATTTTTGAGATTTATACCTTTGATTTAAAGTTTATATCTTGGGGTGACATTTTATTTTTGGTGTACCCATTGCATTTTCTTCTAGAAGGACTGATGCAGGATGTCTCTCTGTGGGATTAGTTAGAGTCACAAGTCTGGGGTTATTATCCATGTTAATAAAGAAATGAGAACTGAGACTCCCAAGAGGGTTAATTAGAAATGTTAGTTTAGGGAGAGTTAGGATGAAGAGGGAAAGCAAAGCAGACATGCCAATTCCAAAAGAAATTCCATCAATTCCAGTCAGAAAGCCTCCCTCACTACACAAAGGACTCTCTCTGGGAAAGAAGCCTCTGAGGAAGGGCTCCACACATGGACAGCAAAGCAGGAAAATGTCCACACAACAGGAAGCTGTGAAGGGTGGGAGACTATGAAGACCCCTTGTGGTAGTTTTGAATAGATGTCCCCTAAAAGAATTAAAGGTTTATTATAATTGTGAATTGTCTTCAGCCTTCTGGATGGAGGAAATGTCATTTTGGCCTAGCCTCCTGGGGACTGGCCCTTTCTAATTTGGATGCAAAATAGTAGGGATAGATATGCAAAAGAAGAGCTGGAACTCTGGTCTGGCAGTTCTGCATTTTTGTGAATTACAGTGTGTTACAGTGTACTTGCTTGCTTGCTTCTGGAGGTGCTCTCTCTGTCTCTGCTTGCTTCTGTGAAAGGGAGCCAGCCTTTCCTTAACTTCCCCTGGATCTGTTCAATAAATATTTTCCTCCCCCAAATTGTGCCTGGTTTGGAGATTCATCCCAGCAGTGTGTGACTGACTATGACACCCCTCACATAAGGAAGAGGGGCAAGGAAATGAAAAGGCTTGCACACACGTCTCAGGCCCATTTTTATGAACCAGAGATCAGATTAGAATGGGCCTCATCATCAGTCTCATGTGTAAGAAGGACCTGATTGGTTGTTGTGCCCAAGAGAGACACTGACTCATGAAGTGCCCACCCATGGGGGCCAAGCCCACAATAAGTTGAGGAAGAAGCAGGGCTCAGATGCTGGAGTTGATGCTTGTAGCTGTCATGGATGAGACTGGAACAGATGGGGCTCTAGTTCCGCAGTGACGTCCATGTTTCCGTGGTCCAGTCCCTAGCTAACTTAATTCTCTTAATTGCTCTTAATTCTCATCAGTACAGCAACTGATATCACCGTTTACTAAAGACATTACCGTTTTCTCAGTCAAGGAATATTTTGTCGTGATTTTTCAATGCTTTATCAGATTCTTTTATGTAGTTTTATTAATGGAGCCGTGTTTGAATTATTTCTGATCTTGCTGTTATCTTTTTCTCTCTTGCTGTTTTGATTATAGCAACATTATAGGAGGATGGAAATAAATGCTAAAGTAAGTTCCTTTTCAATGATCTATTTAGTTATATGTAAGTATGACTAAATGAGAAGACTGGCAAGTACTTGCTTTATAGAACAAGTAAAATGAGGAAGAAATGACAGATCGAGTATAGAAATGGCAGCAAATAATAAGTCAAGTTTCAAGGAAAGCTGAAAGAACATTGGATAAGACAGGAGTAAGGGAGATCTTTATGCTCAGTTTGTTCTCTATTCCAAGACCTGCACCATTAGGATGGTGGCCACCATGTAAACTAAGAGCATCACCTCACAGTGATTGACACAAAGGACGAATTCAAAACCAAGTAATAGAAACAAATGATATGAAACGGAGAGGAAAGTCTCTATCTCTCAAGTTGCACAGTGTCCCCACACAGAGAGCAATAGATCTAGCGTGGAGTCTTTCAGGAAGTCTTGGAAATGCAAAAGCATTAGGAAAATGAGGTACAGTTTATCCATTTTCATCCCTGGTGCCCTGTAGGTGCGAGGCCTAAAAGGCTGTTAATTCTGCTTCTAAGCGATGATTGGCTGATCACATAGATGCAAGATAACTTCTAGAAAGCAGGTTAAAATGCAGGGTTTGTTAAATGAGTAACTTTCAGTTCCTATAGAACCCAGAGGAAGTATAATGTATCATCTTCCAAGCTTTCAACAACAAAAGCCATGCAACATGCAAAGTAAAAGAAAATCTGATCCACACTCAAGAAATCAAATGTTATCTGGGAATGTTCCAAGGAGACACCTAGGGTTGGCTGCAACAAAGACTTCAACAAGATAAGCACACATGCTTGATGAATTTAAAGAAGCAATGGTTAGCAGGACGTGGTGGGGCACACCTTTGATTCCAGCACTTGGGAGGCAGAGGTAGGAGGATTACCATGAGTTCAAGGCCACCCCGAGACTACATAATGAAAAAAAAAAAAAGCAATAGTTAAAGATTATAAGAGTGTATGTAGTCAATGAATCAGCCAATAAGGAATATCAATGATGTAAATGGAGCTACAAAAAAATCAAATGTATTTTACAAAGTTAATTAGTTGAAAAGTACTATGCACTAATGAATGGATAGTACCTTCCTTAAATATTTTAGAATTAAACAATTATTTGAAGTTATTATTTCATTGATACATTAGAAGATAATTTTTTTAAAATGAGAGATTTTGCTATACAGCACCCAAAATGAATGGATGAAATACACTAAGCCCATATGAAAATAATAGGAGTTACCAATAAAAGAAAAGAAAACCTTTGAAAAAGTACTTAAGACTCTCCCAAGTTGATAATAAATAAACATTAACAGAGAGCCAAGAGTATAAAAAATCCTAAGCTTAGTGAAAGAGAAATTCACATGTATA
Organism: Zapus hudsonius; assembly: GCA_004024765.1. Taxonomy (NCBI): domain Eukaryota; kingdom Metazoa; phylum Chordata; class Mammalia; order Rodentia; family Dipodidae; genus Zapus; species Zapus hudsonius. Next base: position 43,238 of record PVHP010010257.1, on the reverse strand, counting down.
CATCTAGACATTATACTCACATAAGGATCCTTTTTTTTAAGGCACAAGAGAAAAAAATAACCATTAATCATTTACAAGAAACAACGTGATTAATGGTAACCTTATCAGAAAAAGCAAAATACAGGAGGCAGTAAAATGCTTTTTTCCCCTCATGAGATGGAGAAATTCCTCAGTGGTTGAAGGCCTGGGTTTGAGTCCCCATAAAACACAGATGCCCCCATTCTCTCTCTCTTCCTTTTTTACTAAACTAATAAAAAATGTGTTTTTTTAGAGTTCTGAAAATAAAACAATCTGTCATGTTGAAATGTTTATCTAATAAAAATACCTAACATAAATGAAGGAAAATAAAGATATTTAGAGATAAATATTAAGCAGTTATATTGGTTAAAGGATATAACAACATATGGTAATTAAATCTGTAGGAAAGAAAGGAACCCTAGAAATGACAAAATTGCATATATATATATATATATATATATATATATATATATATATATATATATATATATATACTGCAAATATATGCAAGAGAAAATTCTATTAAAAGAAATGATTGTAAAAACAATACTTTCAGTGTTATATTACTAAGTTTATTCATACACGAATATATAAGATATATATATATATACATATCATATATATTTAATAAGCAGGAATAAAGATGAAAAAAGTTACTCTTCTGAGAATTAAGTCCGAATTAACCTGAATTGGACTTTGGTGAATGAAGACTCCTAGTGCACTTCCAGCATTGCCCACAAAACGGTATCGTGCAGTTCTTGCACAGGTAATGACAGTCTCGATGAGGTCAAGAATGTAAGAGCCCTGCCATGTCCGGATGACAGTGTTCCACCCACTCCTTCCCATCCTCTGGCTCCTTCATTCTTTCCTCCCCCTCTGTCTTGGAGGAGGTGAAAGAGCCAGCTCACCTCGCAATGACAGTCTGAGGAGTCTTGAATCTCATCAGTAGTCTCTGCCACCATCTGCAGATCGAGAGCAGCATTGGTATTGAGTTGTGCAGCCTTCTTGGGACCCCGGCAGCTGGGTTTGGCTCTGTGGAGGAGCTGCTGGCTGCCCTCCTGCACTCTAGTTCTAGTGAATATAGGAGACATTGGAGAAAGTTCTCTCCGAGCTCAGCTGGTCTCTCCCATTTCCTTCAGGTTCTTCCCATTTTACAAGGCTGCAGTGTGTGTGTGTGTGTGTGTGTGTGTGTGTGTGTGTGTGTGTAGAAATGCTTTCCCACATTTCCCTGATCTCACAGACATGGCTGTTTGTGCTTGGTTCTGGCTAAGCAAGCTGACCCATATGACAGCAACAGTTCTCTGGCTTTCTAAATTCACTTACAGAACTTTTCTCCGGCACTAAAGGAGCATATGGTGTATTATCTAGATGAGTCTCCTAATCTGCCATTTTAATGAGATCTCTGATTTCGCTTTCCTTCCTAGCTTTAAAAATAATAGAGTTGGGATTTTTTTTCATTCACAAACACAGGTGATAGTTGGCCTAATTCAATTTTTTTTCAGTACTTGTGCTATGAATATAATATTTAATGCTTAGGAATGCAAACTGCATGACCTTAAAATATTTCATTGACTTCTTAGTCACAGAAAATAGCAAAATAATGGAAAGAGTGCCAATTGGCTTATACACAAAATATTTCATTTTCCATCTTATATAACATGTATGCTTTTTATGGAGAATCAGAATTGCCCATTTCAGCAAAAAGAAGCAAAGACAAATCAGAAATAAAAAAATTAAGTTATTTCAAATCATAGCAAATGTGGCTTTGTATTGCTGTCTACTTTATTTTCCTTGTGTTGTCTGTGTTGTCCCCAAGAACTCTTGTCTGGAAAACTAAAGTTCACTGTCTTTTAACTATAACCTTTAGTTCAATTAATCTCCTTCTGTTCTCACTGGGGAAAAAGGGGTCGAACATGAGGGGAATTTCAAGTGAGGTTTCTCCTAAAAAGATGCTTTCTTTTTTTTCTTTTTCCTTTTTTTTTTTTTGTTTTTCTAGGTAGGGTCTCGCTGTAGCCCAGGCTGACCTGGAATTCACTATGTAGTCTCAGGGTGGCCTTGAACTTAGGGGGATCCTCCTACCTCTACCTCCCCAGTGCTGGGACTAAAGGCGTGCACCACCACGCCCGGCAAGATGCTTTCATTTTTATTCCTAAAAAATATTTTTCATTAACTGTTTCACATATGTATTGGACGTGGGTCACTATATATATAAAGGAGGCATTTTCCTCCTTTCCAGAATGATGGAAAGCACCTGAGTTGGAATACAGTGTACTTGAATCACATGCAAACCCAGGAAGCAGATGAAAGTTCTCCGATTCTACGAATGGCGTTAAGGTTCCAGTGCCTCTCCTAATGGCAGCAAATGTAAAGATTACAATTATATTCCCTTCTCCAACCTGATCTTCCAATCCTTGATCTGTCTACTATATATAAAGAAAAAGGAACACCTAAGTAGGCAAGTCAATAAAATCAACCCTGATAACAAAGAACGCCAATGGCCTCAAAACAGACAGCCAATGTATTCACTATTACCATTCACAGTTTTGAAGCAGATCTTATTTTGATGGTGGTGAGTAGACACTGTTATCTGTAAACTGTCCATTTAATCTCTTACCTTCAGCATTAAACAGAGCAATCCCACATTCCAGACATCTCTCCTCAGGGCAGAACTTGACCACGATGGATGTAAAGCCAATGTCCCTTTCCACATGAATCATGGATTTGCTTTGGCTCTGTCTCTCCCTCTTGGACAAGGAGGGAGGGTAGAGGAGGAAAAGACGGTCAAGTTGCATCAGTCTCAAAGCATCGTGTTAAAGCACAAGTCAATGTACATCAGAACATTCCCAGGGTGTGAGGACTATTTAACTGACATTATGTCTGGCTTCAGAAACAGTTTGCAACTTAGGCATTGACAACTCACTCCTAATAGGCTTATTTATCCACATAGTTACACACTTAAAAGCAAAGAACTACTTTTGTCATTAAAACATTTGCTTGTTAGCTTGTCTTGTTTGTATTGTGTCTGGTGTGGTGAATTCATCACAACTTGACTGGATCCAGAAAGACACAGGCTAAGGATGGGGTTTCTCTCCATCACTCAAGGAGTATCTGCCAAAGATTTTTAAATTCCTTCTTGCATCCATTTCCCTTTCAACTAAGGATAAATCTGGATAGTAATTTTTTTAAAGTAAAAACTACATAACATGTGTCAGCTCTTGTTTACTTGGTTTCCTTGTTGAGATTAAACATATCAAAATATGATTCCCTAAACTATCAGAGGAAGATATTCTGACCATGGAACATTCACTAGTTTCTCCTTGGTAGATTGGCCCAATCGCCCTCATCCCTGTGTGCCATTTTCAATGAGAATTACACATTGTAGGAGTGCATTCTTTTGAGAAGGGAGACTTTATCACTCATGATAACAGGAAGAATGCTAGATTATAAACTCGGGAAAAAATAAATTCATGTCAGTCAGTCTGCAAGAAAAGAAAACACAAAGGAACAAACAAGGAAAGGACAGATTTAAGGAACATATGCTGTTCCTCTAACCACTAAGAAGGGAAGTGCCCGGAGCTCTACATGAAACAAGACAAGCTGAACATTTGGGTCAAAATTTCAATGGGATTTAACTATGCTTATTGCTAGAAGCGTGGAAACCTCTCCTTATGGCACTTAAACACTACAGAAAAATAATATGACATTTTCAGGTGATTCATTCCATGGCACGGAATCTTTGATGCAGATGAATGTGGAGATGCCCTGCACAGGTGAGATCCAGGGCTGCCTCTCCACATCCACCTACTGTTTCCCTTCTCCCTAGTGTTCCCATTACTTTATGCCTTTTATTAGAAGGATAGTTTTCCCATTAGGTTTAAACAGCAATAAACAATCATTAAAACAATTTAAATATCAATAAAATAAGAGTAAGAACGAAAGCCATTTTGCTTTTATTGTTTAGCATGTCAAGGATGTGTTCTGAATTTAGAACACATACTTCACAACCCAGGATGTATTAAAAATTGGTGAATTAGCCTACTTTTCAGTTTTTTGAAATGACATTTTTAGAAATCATTGGTAATTTGGTGGAGGACTTTTCTTCAGCTGATATTAGACCAAGTACTTTGAACCAATGTTATGATACATTCTATTTTCCTTGGGTTGTATTTGATTTTCTGGTTTTTCTTCTTTCCTTACTGGAAAAATTTTTTCACATTTATGTCTCTTTTGCTAAACTGTGAAGTCCTCAGAGGCAAGGAATACCTGCATTTCTTACACCCCAGAACCCAGTAAATAGCTTGGTAATAGATAGCTGTTCAGTCAATACTTTTCAATAAAACTGAGGTGCACAAAGGACACTTTTTTCTTTGTTCATAAAATGAAGCTGGTAATTTTGCAGACATATTTTCAAAATGTCTTATTTTTCATTACTATACCCATTTGCTGCATATGGCCTAGGAAAAGATTGTAAGAGGAGGAAATAGGTAACCATTCTCATTTTACAGAAAATAATGGATTTCTCCATGTAATTTGAAAATAGACTGATTTTCTTACTTTCTAGGGGCTTGCTCCAGGCATAGGAGCACCTATTTAAAAATAAAATACAATTAGTGACTTTCACAAAGGAAGAAACATCGGCCCTCATTTCCCCTCCCTTGTGAGCTGATGCTTGTTGACAGCTCCTATCCTCCATGGACTTGTATAACAATCCTCGCTAGGCAACCCCGTATTGGAACAGGGGAGGAATATAATTGTGCTCTTGTTAAAACATGTTGTAATGTCAGGCACACTGAATTTTAATTCCCTTGGTGGGTCCAGATAATCAGGAAATTTTCCAACTCTAGGAAGACTTTGAAATAGCATGTGACAGTTTTACATCTGGCCATAATTTTATGCTTTGCCACCTTTGATCAAAGTGTCACCTCAAATGAAGGCATGGAGACAGAAAATGATGGTGTGAAATTCACAAAGTAACAGATTCATTTAAATCTAAAGGTAAAACTCATGTGCAGTAACAATACACTCCTCCGAGCTCACATGCTGAGGGAGCCAAATCAAGTTATAAAATTCCACAGTTAACAATACATTTTTAAATTTCCCTAATATTTTATATCTATTACTTCCAAGCATGGGAATTGGAGAAAGGACAATAAATTAAACAATAAATACAAATTATTTATATGTTGGTATGCTCAAATGAAATAAAAAACAGTCTCTGGGACACATAATATATGGATAAGTATTCTCTAAGCTTCAGATGCTATGACCATCTAACTCTCGAAAATCAAGTAATATGTACTGACTCTCCTCTCACAGTGGTTCACAATAGCAAACCATCAAGACTAACCTTTGAGAGGTGAAATATTTTGACAGGTGAAGAAATTGTAAGGCAATGTATCTTTAGTGATGGGAAAAATTTTTGCTCTAAAAATCCTCTTAGTTTGATGCCATCTTAATTGTACATGTTCAATCTATAGAAGATTATATGGATAAGAGTTGGGCACTTCTTTAGACATCTACAATGTAGTAAGTTCTTGTTTAGAGGACAAGGTTTGATTCACAGGATACTAACTTGATCATAGTCTTCAAGGTAGTAAGTGACATGGAAAGACAGCTACGTCTATTTGGTACTGCTGTAAAACAAGAACCAAGACTGAATAATTTATATATAAATTTATTCTGTCACACTGCTGGAGAAGGGTAAGGAAAGCTTTCTTGAGTATTACACGTCAAAAGGCAGAGCAAGGATGGATAGGAAGTTCACATCACAGAAGGACAGAGGGAAAAGATCCTATTTCTTTTTTGAAAAAACATTCTATTTATTTAATTTGCAAGGAAAGAGAGGAGGGGGAGGAATATGGTTGTGCCAGGGCTTCCAGCCACTGCAAATGAACTCCAGATGCATTTGCCTCTTTGTGCATCAGGCATCTGGCTTTACCTGAGTGCTGGGGAATTGAACCCAGGTTATTAGGCTTTGTAGGCCAGCAACTGCCTTTACCGCTGAGCCATTTCTCCAGCCCAAAAGATATTATTTCCATAAACTCCATAGCAGCATTCATCCATTCATCAGAGCAAGGCTGCCTTAACCTAAAGATCACCCAAAGCACTTTGTCTCCCACACATGGCTGTATTGAGACTTAACTTGCAACACATGGACCTTTAAGGTACAAAAACTTCCAAACATATCATCTGGCTGATAATTATTTCTCTATATTTTATATGGCAGCTCACTAAACCCCTTTCAGTTCTCTACCTTATGGATTTTACAGCAGGTCAGTTCTATAGATGAAAACTGAAGACACCCCCACAAAGGTTATCTTATCTTGAAACCAATTCATCTGCTCAAATAATTTCCAGTAAAATGTTATTTAATTAGTATGTCAATACTTAAAATGTATAAGATCAACGAAAAAGGTTGTATATATTAGCTGTAACTAATCAGCTGTACAATTCTATTCACTGTACCTATAAAATGCCCTTTAACTTAGTACCTTAAAACAAAAGCCACATCATTACATTTCATGATCCTGTAGATTAAAAAAATGTACCCAGGATGATGCTTCTGATACACATGGCATTTACTGGGGTGGTCCCAGGTTATTCAACAGGTGTGGACAGATCAACCTTATCCAGATTGCTGTTTCTCTGCCATAGACAGTATAAGGGCTACCCTTGGCTGCATCACTATTTTTTTTCTCCAGAGCCTCAGGTACTCTCCACATGGCTTCTTCCATAGGCTTACTTTTTAGTATGGTAGTCTAGATCCCCAAGAGATTAAATTGGAGATTTTCTATCTCAAAGTCTAAGAACAGAGCTTCCAAGGTATCACTCTGTCTTTCTTCACTTGTAATGGCACTAGGGCAGTAATCACAGTTTCTTGAAGGAGAAAGTAGTGCATTAGCAGTCAGCCTTAGGCTTCTACAATGTATATCAGCAGAAATGTTACATTCAAATAGGCGGAGTAAATCCAATTACCTCTTTTAGTTTTTCCTTGTGATGAAGAATTTCTAAGATTTCTTAATAAATATTTAATTAGGAATTCCTATTTATCTTAAAATATTTTTGTAGCTACATTAAAATATTGCCAAAGGTTTCTGTTGCAGTCAGCCATGCCGCTGGGGTGAGTCTCCAAACCAGGCACAATTTTGGGGAGGAAAGAATTTATTGAAGTAACAGACCCAGGGGAAGTTAAGGAAAGGCTGGCTTCCTTTCACAGAAGCAAGCGGAGACAGAAAACAGCACCTCCAGAAGCAAGCAAGCAAGCCCACTGTAATTCACAAAATGCAGAACTGCCAGGTTTTGGCTCTTCTTTTGCATATCTATACCTAATATTTTGCATCCAAATTAGAAAGGGCCAGTCCCCTTAAGGCTAGGCCAAAGTGACACTTCCTCCAGCCAGAAGCCTGGAGACAACTAATAATTTTAATAAACCTTTAATTCTTTTGGGGGACATCTTTTACAACTACCACCGTTTCCATTCAATTTTATGTTTATAAATCAATAAATATACTTTAATTTTAATTTCTTTATTTGCAAACAGAGAAAAAAGACAAAAAGAGAATGGGCTTGCCAGAGCCTCTAGCCTCTGTAAATGAACTCCAGATGCATGTGCCACTTACTGCATCTGGTTTTACATGGGTACTAGGGAATTGAACCTGACTCCTTAGGTTTTGGAGGCTGGTGACTTAACTGCTGAGCCATTTCTACAATCCCTACAAGTATACTTTAATTTTATTAGTATTTATTAGAAAAAAATAAAATTGAAAATCATGGTAGCCACTTAAAAATAAGAAAAGCTACCTTGATCATTTATTTCTTTGGAAATCAAAAGTTACTAACAGGATAACAGAAATTACGGACAGATTTGAATAGATGAAGAGTGACTGCACAAATCAAGTCACTAGCTGTCATAGATCACATCTAGCTACTTCTAGAAGTTTTCAGAAAAACCATTTCCTAGCTATATGCATCTGAAGAAAATTAAAATGGCAAGAATAATTTCTAAGGATATTATTACATACTTCACTTGTCAGGATAGGATTACATAGAGTCTTCTAAAATTATAAAATTATTTACAATACGTAGCATATTTATATTTTAGAATTTATTTTTGTATTTAGCAACCAACCTAATCTATATTTTGCCATTAAGTGAATTTTATGCTTATTTTTGTGATACTTTGTTTTTGAGTTTGTCCCAGTTTGGTTAAAAGGTTTTCTTTTTTTCTCTTTTTTAAAATAGATATTTCTTGCAAAATCAGACAAACAGAAGCATAGAGCTTGGCCAATGAAAGGGTTCCAGGTCCATCAAGTCAGCTTTATTCTTGTTCTTAAATTAATCAATTTTTTTTTCTTTAAATTTTTTTTGTTTGAGGTTTTATTTATTTATTTATTTATTTATTTATATTTTTGCTGTGTTGCAATAAGAAACCAGGGATTCGTGTAGGTTAGGTGAGAGCTCGCTCTTCCACTGAGCTCCACACCCAGCCCTACATTTTTTCTTATTCACTTAATACCACCTGTTATTTCTTGAAAGCAAAATGATAATCATCTTTTTTTTCTTTTTTTTAAATTGTCCATAATGAGTTACATTATTTAGTGGGCAAACCATAATCATCTTTTGTAACTGCATTCTCCACAACCCATCCCATGGGAAAGGGAAGTCGCAGCTGATGCATGCCAGAGGTGCCAGGTGGCATGGAAGTTACATCATTTAACTATGAACTGACACATGGGACAGTTTCAACTGTAAAGAATAAGTAAACTTATAAACAAGATATGACTCACATAGTTCACAGAGGTTTGATATTACAAAACACAGGGAAATTTGATATGAAAATATTTCCTTCCATTTTTCAGGATTTATTGAAGCCATAAGGTGACTTTGTTAATAATCTACACGTAGTATCTGTAATTTGCAAAGTGAAATGGAAGCATAAGAAAGCACAATGTGTAAGCAGTTACCCAGAGCTGAAGGTATTGAGAGAGGTAGTGCCACCAACTCATAACACACGTTACAAAAGTGTCAAAACAGTGCAGAAGTAAACAGTATGAGTGGAACTTTTACAGGTGAAAAAAAGTATTCTAATGTAGAAAAATGATATTCATAATCAGGAAGGTGTCTTCCCAAAAATAAACTTGATATTCTTAATAGCATTCAGAAAATTAACCTATCATGCTTTTACTGTTAAAAAAAATGAGTGAATTGGAGCACATGTGAAAAGTTCACATGATTTCATTACTTTGTAGTGTTTAGTGACAAATAGAGTGGATTATATCAAATATTACACACATTTCAATTTTTTATTTAATGGTTAACAAAATATTTATGTAGACATGTTAGAACAAAGTCCTTAGAGTAAACTAGATTGAAACAAAGGAGATTATGCTGTTTTCTCTCACAGAAGAGGATCCCTGGAACAGCGATGGTCCAAATCATATTTTCTCACATGGTAGGATGTAATACCACCAGAGACGCTAATAACACTCAAGAAAGCAGCCAGGTGATTACTAAGGCTGATCAGGATTTCTGAGGACTCAGAAAATTTGAGACGATAATAGGATTACACTCTGTGTTACTCAAGACACCACCATTTGCATATCACCCTGGTAGGATTTAGAGACACGCCTGGCTCTAATCAGCTCAGATTAACACCCAAGACAGCCAGGAATTTCTTGACTTTCCTTACTGCAAAGAAAAAGAAGATGCCTTCTAAGTAGTTGCTTCAAATACTCATGGGCTTCTTTCTATCTGATAGGAAAACTGAGAGAAAAGGGTAAAAGGCCAGAAGGAATCGTTTCAAGTGCTAATTGTAGATTTGACATTCAAGAGCAGCAGAACAGTTATTTTTGAAACTCAAGTACTAAAAACGTTATGTACAGCAGAATTTAGATAAAAGATGTTTCCTCCTATTAAATACGAGGAAAGTCATTGTGACATTGCATAAAATGTATGCTACTGAATTAAGAATGCATACCTTGTGAAGTATTTGAATTAAAAATGCATATCTTGTGCTGGATGACATTCAACAACACAGTGCTATATCTTCATATTTGACCAAATAAATTGCGGTGAAAGACATTCTGTTACTTGAATCTATATACTATGTCTGATATTTTAATCCATGTGTTAAACATGGAGTATTTTGCATGACTTCATGAGAGTTAATTAACTTGACACATGAAAATAAATGCATTTGATTGTTAAGGCATCATCAGGTCTTCAGTAACATGTATAATTTCCCACAAAATATTTAAACACTTAAATTTAAAAAAGAACATTTCTTTGAAACAGGGTAGTAATGGCAAATATATCAAAGCAATATAAACTTATCTCCCTCCTTGAGATAGTCAATAACCTAGAGTTTATTACCTATTTAAGTTTAACCATAAATTCAGACATTGGATTTTTAGTGTCTTAGGTATATAACTACCATTTCACCTATAGATAGCTGTGGGCCTTCGTATGGTATAATGCTGATAAAAGACATTTCTGTCATCAAAGCAAATCTTATTAAGTAGACAGCACTAAACAATTTTTGGCTTAAATGAAGGTTTTGTATAATAAAACAAGATATCATGTTTTGAGTCTTGAAATGTCAGTCAAAAGTATACTATTGAGAAAACAATGACATAGATACATATAATAACTAAAATATAAATGGACAACTAATGTAAACAATAGTCTTAATTATGAATAATTGTGATGTCTAAATAGAAAACTAGCTGATGAAAATGAGCACAACATAACTCACAAAAATAAAATTAATGCATTAAATTACCTTTTTTCAATCTGGAAAATTAGGCAAATTTAAGAAGTTGGCCTTCTTTATTGATGACTAGTATGACTATTAACTGAGCAAAAATTAAATATTAACTTTTATAATTTAAAAAATGTACCCTTTTACCCACCTTTATGCATTTACCTTATATAAACTAACCTCATTAGAGACAGAAGTTTATTTAAAATATTTTGTTGTTACACAATTTATATAGCAGGAATGAAAATTAATAAAATAATAGTTGATGAAGTTATTATACTTCCTACCTTTGAAAATAAAGCCTTATTTTCATGTGTTAAATGTCCAAGCTTTAAACTAAAGAGAACATAAAATATATTCAAACGTGATGCACTTTTAGAAAAAAAGTGAATGGGAGAACAAATACAGAAAAATTGTCACACATAAAGTGGAAGTACAATGAGAAAACAGAATAATTTCACAATGTAATATGTAAGTTTACCCTGTTTCTATAAGCAAGGAAAAATAACCAATTATATACCGGGCTTTTAATATTGAATATATATAAAAGGAAAGAATAAGCAGAAAAAGGTTGCTAATTTCATCTCTAAATAGTCTAAGATTATATCTTTTTATAAGAAACATGTATCAATTTTCAATTTTAAAATATTTAATTAAAATGATTCATTGTGTCTCCTATAAATAAGACTCAGCTTGAAATTTATGGACCCAGCAATAAATATTAATAGATTAGATTTAGATAGGACTATATTTTACTTTATAAAATATTGGCATACATATTTGATCCTTGCAAAGACCTTGATTGTGCAGAAAATATTTATTTTTTCCATGTGCATCATTTAACATTTTTTGTAGACATGATTCACATTTAGGCATTCTGAATCTTTAATAAAAGACCCAGTATTTATTTCTCCAATACAAAATTGACTGAAGAAGTTATAACTTATAAAAGTTATTATCTTAAGTGTTTCCATCTAACTTTACATTTTTTTAAACACCATATTCTTTCAGTTCATCACTAAAGTGTAATGGTTCTTTCTTGATTCCTTTGCATCAAAATGGAGAACCCTTGAAAACATGGTACACAGGAACATTTCAGTATAAACATATCAGTATGATCAAGCCAACTGAAGGCAAGAGGTATCCTTGAACATCAAGTGTTAAAGGAAAGGCTAGCATCTCTTTCAAAACATAAACAAAAATAAAAGAGGAATTTTTATTTATTTTTATTTTTATTTTTATTTTTTTGTTCCAAAGAGGAATTTTTAAATACTGGCAAAAGGACAGAGGTACAGAAGAGAGTAAGGGGTGCCTGGTAAAACTCCTTCATTTCTTAGAGAAGGGAAATGTGCCTAAAGTGTTTTTTATTTACAAATACTGCAGTGTATGTATGTGAGTCATTATTCTGTGTCATAAGTCACCTGAGGTAGACATCTATAATATTTATGGAGAAGAAATGAAGTCATGTTTCTAATTGGTAATGACTCTAAAGAGGTGCCTTAATCCATTCATATTGTTAAAACAAAATAAAACCAATTGTGTAGCTTAGACACTGCAGAAACATTGTTCTCACATCACCGGAGTCTGGAAAATCTCTGATAAGGATTGCCAATGAACGAGTCCTGATGCTTGAGGAGTGTCTTCACACTGCCTTCACATGGCACAAGGGGATATGGAGGGGGTCTCTTTTACAAGGTCACTGGTCATATACATCAGGGCTCCCTTCTCTTGATCAAATCACCTCTCATAAGCAGTCCTCCAAGTACTCTCTAATTAAAGCTTAGTCTCACCATATGCATTTGGGGTGATCACAAACATTCAGTGCCTTGTCATCTCATGTAGAACGAATCAGTTCAACCTTCGGAAAGCTGATGTCTATTATTCTAAACTGTATGGTACTACCTGCCTGTTTTCATTACTGATAAATATGGCCTTTCTTAAGGTTGCTGCCTTTGAAACTAAAGGACACTAAACACAATCAGTTCAGAGCTATAATGGAAGAGTCTGGAAAAACACCATGTTTTGCTTATGTAAGGCAGCCTTTCAGTTTGGGTTCCCATTTGTTTTTGCCCTCCACAGTAACCAGGCAATATTAATGAGCTCAACTCTTAGCAAGATTCCCTCATCCCCATCCCATTTCTGAAAAGCATCCATTGAGAATAAATAACCTGGAATCCCTGAGTCTGAACTGAAGAAAATACAAAACAATAAAATATGGACTATTTAGGAAAAGCAAAACAAGGTATTTATTAAACAACCTTCACATGACCAAATCTAGCATTTATGATATTTTTCAGATGACCAATATCATTTAACACTGATCACATGAGTTTTAGTGTAAGATTTGAGTTGAGCTATTTTGTTCATACAATTTTCCATAGGACAATATGATTCAAAGTCATCCTCAAAACAATTCTATAAAACCCAACTGTTGGATTTGACATATAATTTCTCTTGAGAATATACAGGGAACAAGAGTTACTTCATGAAAGAAGGGAATAAAAACAAGTAAGTTTTCTAATAGAAACATTTTATTTTTAAACTCCAAGTACTAGGAAAGGGGTTGAAGTTTTCACATGTTTTCAGAGTGATCAGCATGGGCTCTTTAACTATAAAAGGAAAGCATTTTTAAAAGGTGATTGATTCATCTCCAATCCCATATAACATAACATGGTCTTTGAAGCCACATAAATTTCTCTGCTCTATTTTGTCACACTCAGCTGGGGACTCTGCAGGTCCCAAGAGACAAGAGAAAAAAACCAACAAACTATCCTATTGATTTTATGAAAAGTTATTTACAGATGCCATTTATAATGTGAGACTAAAAAGTAAATTTTATTATTTATGTGCCAGAATAACTATAAGACTATTATTTTGTAAGCATGAATGAGAACTTTAATGTTTTATGAAACTGAAAATATGCTCAAATCTTTGCTATGTAAAGAATTTCAAGTTAGTACCATGGATCTGGCAATATTATTTTTTGCACTATGGAAAAATCTAATCGACATTTTTCAGTTGCCATTCAACATGAAACCATTTATACTTTAATTGTAACAGTCAACACATTCTATTTTCTTATTTTTTATTTTTGGTTTTTTTGAAGTAGTGTCTCACTCTAGGCCAGGCTAACCTGGAATTTACTATGTAGTCTCTGAGTAGCCTTAAACTCACCTGTGGCAAGATTCCTCCTACCTCTTCCACCGAGCACTGGGATTAAATGTGTGTGCAACCATGCCTGGCTCCACACAGTATTTTAAAATAATTTGCCAGTGTCTGTTGCCAAAGATACGAGGTTCCACTTTACCTATTCACCTTCTACTGAGTCTTGGCTATAGTTCTCTCGACTAGATGGACATTATCTGCTCTCTCTAGATATTCTGTGACAATTTGAGGATTACATGGCTAATCAGACTATCACTGAAATACAAAGACTCAGGTAATTAGTGGGGTTCTTAGGCCATGAGGACTTGAGGGACACAGTACTCAGACCACTTCATCTTCACTCCCTCAGTCTGGTTGAGTCATCAATCATGGCAAAGCAAAGCTTTGGAATCAACAGTTGATAAGCTTTATTCAACTATTCCTATCATTTAAATTTCCTTTAGCATGTTATTATATCTGAAATATATATTTACAGTAATGTTTATTACTTGATTATTTAGTGCATTATATAGTGTCTCATGATGCTCAAGGGTTTTGTTTTGCATTTCCTATTCACTCGCCCGGTAATTATATGCATACTAAAAATATTTGTCAAATGGATTCAAGGAGAGAAATGTGAGTGTATTCTAGAATATCAAAGGGGTTTAGTCTCCCTTTTTTCTTTTATTTTTCTTCTTTCTGTTTTGGGGGGTGCTTAGAAGGAGGGTGACGCAGGATCTCATTTTGGAGCACAGGTTGTCGTGGAACTCGATATGTATATCAGGCTGGGCTTTAATTCATAGAAGTCCTCCTGTCTTAGCCTCCCAGCTACTAAGCTTATGCTAAGTTTAGAGGTATAAGCCACCATGCCCAGTTTGTAAAGGATGCTCTCATGAAAGCAATACCTGAAGGAGAAGAAAAGAATAAAGTTATCTTAGCTAAAGGGATGTATGAAGGTTAAAGATAGGAAGGCGTGATGCTCACGGGGTGTTCAGATGGAGAGATCGACCCAACATGAGCAGAGGTTTCCAGTGGGGAGCATAGCCAGGCATAGATGAATTCATGGGCAAGCAGAGTACCCAAGTTTTCAAAGATAGTTCAAAGAACTCTGATTATATTAGTCTGAAAAATTAAGAGCAGGAGTAACATAAAAGTCACCAATAACATAGCTACTAATTCTGGTAAAATAACTAGCAAATGCATTGTATTGTACAGGAAGCAGGAAGGCAAATAACCTTTATATGTAATCTTCATCTTAAATTGTGTCTATTTCACTTAATTTGGGATCAAAACTCAAGATTTAATAAATATACAAAAATCTCATATAAATTTTTATATCTTATAATGGGAAAGGCAAAACTATTTTAATAAAAAGAAAAGAATTGCATTATACCTGTTTTCCTCTCATATGACATGGTTCACATTCGATATACTTAAGCTAAAGCAACCCATTTTGAAGTGAAGTTCAGAAATCTGTATAGTAATTAGAAGAGGGATATGGACCCTGAAAAGGCCATCCTAGGAATGACTGATG
The DNA here is from genome assembly GCA_004024765.1 of Zapus hudsonius. Lineage (NCBI taxonomy): Eukaryota > Metazoa > Chordata > Mammalia > Rodentia > Dipodidae > Zapus > Zapus hudsonius. Next base: position 27,783 of record PVHP010010257.1, on the reverse strand, counting down.
TGAAGGTGGGGCTTTCTAAAGGAGCAAAGAGTGAAGAGGCTAAGAGCAGAGCCTAGCTTACATTAAGGAACTGCTTCTTGAAGAGGCATGGGCTTTAGATGCACAACCTTGGAGGAGCTATGTTGCACAGACTTAGACTCCTACCAAGTTCAAAGTCAAGACTCAAAAGACAGAAATAAGCTATACACATGATATGAGGTACAAGCAGCATGTTTGTTTGTATTAATTGTCCTCCATAAGCCCATTTCTTCTGGATGCTGGGTCCCCAACTGATGTGGATTTGGAAAATGGAGCCTTGCTGGAGGAGGTGTGTTGTTGGGGTGGGCATATGCATATTATAACCAGCTTCCCCTTGCCAGTGTTTGGCACACTCTCCTTTTGCAATTGTCCACCAGATTTTGGCCAGGAGGTGATGTCTAGCCTCTGTTCATGCTCAGATTTTCCCTGCCAACATGGACCTTCCCCTTGAGTCTGTAAAACAAAATAAATCCTTTTCTCCACAAGCTGCTTTTAATCCAGTGCTTTTTGCAGCAAGAGAAGGTAACACCAGCAACTGCGCTATATCACAGTGCCATATAAAGGGCTGCTACTTTCTAACCAGCATACTTCTTGAATTCATATTGCCTTTACTGTTTTCTTTTTAAAATGTTGATTGACATTTTCACCTACATTTCAATATTTGGGCTGACTTAATTGTTTCCATCACTCTTGATCATGCAGCAGTGTGGTACATTTGTTAAATCTACATGACTGAATTTGGTTGTGAGACATATGTGTTATGAAAAAAAGGCAAAAAGTACTGAAATGTTAAATAGAAAATCCAGCACTCTGGAGGCAGATGTAGGAGGATCTCCGTGAGTTTGAAGCCACCCTGAGACTACATACTGAATTCCAGTGCAGCCTGAGATAGAATTAGACCCTACCTTATAAAAAGAAATGGAAAAAAATCACTTCCTGGATAATTTGAAGTAAGAATGTCATTTTTAGATATTACTTGAAAAATCTTCTGTTGACAAAGAAAAATTACACTACTGTGTGTCCCTTGAATGGAAAATAAATACATAGAGCCTATAATTATGCACTCTTTACAATTATTTACTATATTAATATACTCATTTTAAAGTTTGTCAAATGAACCACATATATTCAGTTAATTTTCAGTATCATACATACAGTAATCGCCAAACTTATGTTCAAGCCTGTGTCTGCCAAGCTCTATGACTTGTTCACAATTCTGGTGACAATGTATTTCAAAGTCCAGTTCACTGAATCATCTAGAGAGTATCCTTAGGATTTACACTGTGAAGCTTTCCCCTAAGATAATCCTGCCTCCATAAGTACAATATAGGTTCTGGAACATTTCTTGTTGGCAAACATTTTGTAGCAGTGTGTCTGCAAACCTGACTATAATTATGTGTAGTGGAAAGTGGTAAAAACATTAAAAAGAACAGTTACCATACCCTACGTAGGGCTCATGTTCTATAGTCATCAAGAGCAAAGCAAATCAAAATCCAGTTCTCTAAATCCTTTGCCAATTACCTAAGATAAGTTCCAGTCTCTGAGAAAACATAAGAAAGTATAAATGAAATTGAAGGGCACTAGCTATGAAGGTTAGTCTAATTCATGAGAGGTAGCCAGGCAAATAATTTTTCCAGTGGATATAGGTAAACAGTATCAATTATTTAACCTAGTCACCCTGCTTCTGACCCATAAAATAGTGAATCAGCTTTAGAATACTTCAAGAATTTTAAAGTAACTCATTAGGGCTGGAGAGTTTACTCAGTGGTTGAAGGCAATTGCTTATAAATCTGCTGACCCATGTTCAATTCTCAGCAGCCACACAAAGCCAAAGTGACACAGGTGTCAGCAATCCCAATGTACCTAGTGCAATGGGGAACCCCACCAGGAGATTCCAGAAGCTCCAAAAACAGCAGCAGCAAGAGTGAGCCTGTCTAAAGAAAAGGTGGAAGGAATTGAGAAACAATGCCAGGTTCTCTTCTGACTTCCACACGTGGGCACAATATACACAACACCCTGCCCCCCCACAAAACCCATAATGCATGCATAAATTAAAAAAATAACTCATTAATTTGGGGTAGAAGTATAGAGATGTTGGACAGTTTGGTTTATACTTTTTAAAATATCTCTTATGAATAAGTGTATTCATTGTATGAGCAAATTTTGTGAATGGATCCCTGTTTCCCTCCTCTCTGTCCCCTAACCACAGGGGTCCTTCCTCGGTGTGCACACTGGATCTGTCCATAGGATAGGGGGTTATGAACTGCACCAGAGGGAGTCAGTTTTTCTTTCTCTGTGTCTATTTTTTCTTCCCCCTTTGTGTGTTGTTGCTGAGGGGTGCAATGTCTCTCAACATTCTCCCCCACCATGGCTCTTACAATCTTTCTGCCCCCTCTTCCGCTCAGTTCCCTGTGTCATAGTGGGGGAGTTTTGAGTCTGCTTTGTTGTTGAGATCTTAAGTATCTCTGGATTTTTGCCCTGGGTATTGTTGGGTATCCTTGGTGTCTGTCTCCATTGAACTTTCATGGCTTATCAGACTTGCTGAGGTGACTGGTCTCCTGTTTGTCTCCTCTCTTTCTTGTAGGTTTCATTTGGGCCCTTTTTGAAGGCCAGGGGTAGTTTGTCTCCTGCCAGGATATCAGCCATCATCCAATGTCTTGTTGGTGGAATTGAGTTGTCCCCAGCTCTCTCACTGCCTTCTGAAAAATACAAACAGAATTTCCATCAGAGAGTGAGATCAATGTAGGTTAGATGAGACAACATTGCTATCTTGGCTAGCTCCTAATGGGTGTAGCCTCTCTGTAGCTCTCTGGAAGAGGTAATTTGCACTAGGAGTACTGAGTCTTGGTCCCACTAGGATTATGCCATGGAGCCCAGTTTCAGAATTGGGAGGGGGGAGAATGTGAGCGTAGGGGGAACTCTTACAGTAAGCTAAACTAATAATGAATTGAAAATATAAAACCCTAACTTTTATACAGTAAGATCCAGAGGAAGCTGAGGGCACCACCTGGTAAGAGGGTCATGAACAGAATGGGAGGGAGCCTAACCTCAAGAATAATTGTTCAGGCCTGCATCTCCCTGTCCCAGTTATTGGTTCCTTCTTACACTGAGCTATTGATCAAAGAGACCCCAAATGTGACAGACTTCTGTCAAAGCCCTTGAATACCTGTCTGAGGCCTAAGGTAAGACCCTTTTGCTGAAGAAATCACAGAGTGTCATCAAACAACACCAAGAAATCCTGCTAGATCCAGAATGGTAACCAGCTCCTAGATGGCAGCATGTGTAGCATTGGAAGGTATTGCATGAGCTGCCAAGAGGAATTGGTCAATGATATTTGGAGAAAGCAGAGACCACTGATATACAATATAGACAGTTGTCACGAAATGCTGAACACACGGATATGGAAGAGACCAGCAAGTCAAGAAATGCTCATCTGTGCAATAGTGGCCCTAAACTGAGGAGGGTAATCAATGTTTTAATGATTGGCTAAGAGATCCACTTAGTGACAAGGAACCCTTAACTGGTTTATAGTTTATATGCATGTGAATAATACTATATTAATATTTAGATGCATAAATATGAGTCTTTCAAGTAAACATAAAAGAGCTAATAGCTTCATAAAGATGGGCCTGATTACATCAATTTTTCTTCAAAAAGTAAAGACTTATGTTTCTTTGTTTTTAGAATTTTAGGTTAAATTAAAAAATGCTCAAAATGGTGAATACTTTAAGATAGAAAAAATTTTCTTTCTAAATAATAAATTAATGGATGTAGAATAGATCCATGTGTAAGGCATTCACTTTAAAAACTTGAAGTACCCTCTACCCACATAAAAAGCTGGGTTCCCTCAATAGCTAGTCTAGACTAACTGATGAGCTGAAGGCCAGGAAGAGACTCTGTGAACAGTGTTCCTGAGGATAATACTTGAGCTCTTCCTTTGGTGTCCTCACATGCATAAAAACTTGCACATACACACACACACACACACACACACACACACACACACACACACACACACCCCACATGTACAAATGGACTCATATACAAATACACAAATACTAATTTTAGAGTTGTACTGAACATAATGCAATAGTACTAAAGAGAAATGGACTTTTGTTCAAACTTAAAAATTATCTTAAGAGGCTGGGCATGGTGGCATACATCTTTAATCCCAGCACTGTGGAGTCACAGGTAGGAAGATTACTGTGAGTTTGAGGCCATCCTGAGACTACATAGTATAGGTTAGCATGGGCTAGAGAGAGAGACTCTACCTCAAAAAAAAATAGGGGCAGAAAGAATGTAAGAGCCATGGTGGGGGAGAATATACAGAGATACTGACCCCCTCAGCAACAATGCACAAAGGGAGAAGAAAATTTAAAAACTTGCTAACTCTGGTGCAGTTCATAACCCCCTACTCTATTTACAGATTCAGTATGTGAACCGAGGACGGACCCCAGTGGTTAGGGGACAGAGAGGAGAGGAATGGGGACACCATCAAAAGATTTGCTCATACAATGTATATAATTATTCATAGTAAAGATATAAATTAAAATTATCTTAAAGAAAATAAAATGAGCAAAGATAATTTAGAATATTTGTTATTCTCAATGATATTTAATAGATACCACATTTATATAACACAACCAGAGTCCTGATTGAGAACTCTTCCAAATAAGAAAGAACTGAGAAGAATTTAAAAGAAAAGTTAAAACAAATATGGAAACAGATTTGAAATTAAAAACCATACACCATTCTGTGAAAAAGAAGTCTGATATTTCCATACTGAGAAGACAAAAGAAGTTTGAAGACAGAAAAAAAGAACTAAGAAGAGCACATGTGTCCATAAACATAAAGATAGTGTTGTGATTTGGATGTGAAATGTTCCCCCACAGACTCTTCTATGGATACTTGGTCCAAGTCCTTTGGGAAGGATGTGGAACCTTTAGGAGGTGGAGCCTTTCTGTAGGACACTGGCCACTAGGCAGCAGCCTGGAGGTTTTAGAGCCTGGCCCACTCCCTGTTCAACCTCTGTATCCTGAAGAAAATGGGACAAACTAGGTCCCACTCCTGACACCATGTCTTCTCTGCCATGATGGAATATATGTCCTTGAAACTCTACAGCCAATTTAACCTTAATTAGCTAATACATGAGTGTACATACAGCAGCAAAAACATATCCAGGTCATCAAAAATAAAGCAAAACAAAACAAAACAACAAAAAAAACATGATAGAGTTTTTTTGGTCAGAATCTAGTGAGAGCAGGAATCCAGAGATTATGCATGAATCCTGTTTTGTACTGATGAATTTTGCCAAATTTTGTGAACTGGATCCTACAAGTTTTTCATTTTTATGGGGCAAAGGTACTAAAAAACAACAACAACAAAACATCCCCAAAATGAATCCAACATTAGATCCTGTTGATAGAGATTCAGAACTACACATTCTTGATATAAAACACATTTTAGTGCAAAAGAGAAGTCATCCAAGAAAAAAGGGTGGAGTCTCATCTATAACAGCCATAAAAGTGCTTTATCATCCAGAGTGGTGGGAGAAGTCTTATTCAATATTCTCTTGAAATAGAACAGAAGATGGACAAAATATACAATAACTATCTTAACTGTTATTGTGGGGGAAGATTCTGTTTTACCTTATGTCATTGCAAAGTAAAGTCAAAATAGATACATAATACTGAATTCTGCCTTTCCACCAGTGTTGATTGGTGCCTCAAAATCTGTTACTGGGAGGTAAGAAACCTGAGCAGAACTTTTTATCCTCTCATGGGGTGGAGGGTAGGGAGACAAAAATGGAAATCAAGCTGCCAATGAGTGAGAATTCAGATACATAATGGAAACTTGGGAATCTAAGGGGCTACAAAGTATAATTAAAGCTGAACTGAAAATAAACCAGAGAATAAAGACCAGCTGTGATAATTTCAAATGCTGATTGTATTAATTAGATATGTCATCTGCCTTCCAGATGAAAAAGTAAATCTTCTCTGGAGATCGTTAGCAGTACCCAGAAGCTCAAATGATCTCTAAAAATTTCGCAGAAGGTTTAACTCACAAAAATAAATTTACTATGTATATAAAAAGAAAAACATTTTTCATGAAATCACAAAAAAACATAAAGATGAAACCATAGAAACATAAAATATATATTTAAGGTACAAAACTATTATTGATACAGTCAAAATTCAAATAATACAAGACAGGAATTTTGATTAAGTGGAAAATACATATAAGCACCCCATGAATGTATTACAACATACAAAACAAAACGAGGGGAGAGCAGGAGTTCAGGATGCTAATCTCAGTGATTGTGGAAATGAATGGAGTTTGTAAAGCTGTTTAAAAGCAAGGAACCTTCTCATGACAACTGGTCTCTACATTTTTGAGTGTACCCCACACTGGCCATAGGCCACTGCAGTATACACTGTGCTCTACGTGTCTAGCAATTATAAAATCAAATCACTATAATTTTATACTGGAATTTAACAATCAAATAAGTATATGGTAATAATGAGAGCCAGCTGTTCTAATTTGAAGCAGGCCTTACAGATAAGCAACATTTCTCCCTGTGGTAATGGCATGGAAACATAGTACGAAGTCACATTTAACCTTAATACATGTGCTTATTGTTATGTGAGGAATCATTTATAGATATTGGTTTTACATGTGTTACCATGGATGCACATATTTGCTCATTTTGACAGTTGAATGTGCCTGGAAGCAATGAGCAAATCTATTACCTACAAATTGTTTTCTAATTTTATTCCTCAATAAAGAGAACTGGTACTTCGTAGAGGAATAGCTGATGTTATGTATTCATACTTTTTCTAAAAATTTAAAAGCATTCTAATTTTTTAAATTTACCAAACACACAATGAAATTGTTACCATTTATTTATACCAATGAACAAATATAAAACCCTTGTGCCTAAATTTAACAAGTATAAGGCATATGTGAGGAAGATTAGAAAAATTAATTAGAAAAGCAACAATTATAATATTAACAAAATGAGAAAATCATAGGATTATTTCTAAATCTAAGACAAAAATTCAATGATTGAGACTGTCTCAACCAACTGGCATTAGAATAGCGATCCCTTAAGTGATTAAATTATATTTACCAAACCATATTTTTTAATTAAGCAGAACATCTAACATACATAGTCAAATGTAAAAATTATTCTACCTAAGTCTGGAATTAACAATACTCTCCACTTTTACTGTAACTGGACAGTACACTGGAGGACATCTAAAATTAAAGCAATGTTAGAAAGATTAATCATAGATGATATTGTGTACATGGAATATTTAAAGGAAAACACATATCATTTATTAAAACTATATATCAAATTAATAGAGGTACTGAAGGAAAGAAGAAAAATCATTTCTCCCATCATTATCCTAATGGCACAGACTGTGACAAGTTGATTTTATTAGAAAGTTAAAAAAATATTATGATGTCACATATTATAAGAACAAAATCAGACAAGTTTTTTTAATTATTTAAAGTGAAGAATGTTTTGCATTTTTTGTTGTTTGCTTTCCTTCAGGTATGTGATATTTGATTCAGTCATAAAATCGGAACGAAAATGTTACTTTTCATTCCAAAGGGAGAATTATATTAAAGTATGATTTCCTCAATAAAATTTTAAAAGAATAAACATAAAATTGGCAAAAATTCATTCTCAGGAGAGAAAAATCCAAATCCATTTCATATTAAATTAAAATGGTGAGATATTTTTTTCATTAAAATATGAAAATTAAGTAATCTAAACTATGGTGAGTATGTGGACAGTGAGGCTCTGATAGGCTACTGAGAGAGAGAACTTTGGTTATTTAAAATTAAGAACATATGATTGCTCAGAAATTTCTCCTCTGGACACATTGTTCAAACTCACAAAGTCACATAAGGACTATGCAACTATAAAAGTATTTTCAGCCTCACTGTTCACAGTCAAAAATAAAATTTCTAAATTACATTTCATCAACAGAACAATCAATATTAAGGTAGACCAATTATGAAATTTTATATATAAAATAAAATAATGGAAACTTGTATATGCCATTAAAATCACAAAATATTGAATCAAAAAGTTGTTGATAGCATGATACCATTCATTACAAAAACTGACATATGCAAAAGTATATACACCATAAGGATGTATGATGGTTTAAAAATATATACCAAAATTCCCTCACAATGTTCTGTTCACTTGAGGAAACTGGATTCCTTCCCATTGGATTAAGGTCACAGTAGTGATTCATGTGTAATCGTGTGTAGCCAAATTGGGAGAGCATGTTTTCCAGGATTAGATTCTAGGGCATCATTCTTCCGCCTGGCTGTCATGGTTCCCAACATCAAGGGAAGCACACTGTGATTTCACAGGATGGTCAAGACTCCTAAGAAGGATTATAACACCAGGACCAATTACCAGCAAGTTAGTAAAGAAAATAACAAGGAAGTATATTATTATTAAAACACATATTGATAGCTGTAACAAAACTCTTCACACAACTTAAAAATTAACCAGCTTGAATTAACAGGAAACTTTATTAGCTAATCTATGAATATTAGTATGAAAAATTTAAAAAGTTGTTATTTTCAAAACACAATAATTATGTGTAAAGTAGAAGAAACTTTCTCACCTTTGTCATGTAACTTTTTAAATAAGTGGGCAAATTAAATAAAAATTAGCATGTACAAATATTTTTCTTACATATATAATTCTCAGAAAGTATGAAAAACATTCAAATCACACACATACACATCATTTTAGAGCAAATCCAACAACTAAAGTGTTCTTCCTAAGTGAAAAAGTAAAACTATAAAGGTTTCCTAAAAGTCATAAAGGAGGACCTAAGTGAACTGAGAGAGAACAAATTCCTGTACGAGAGAACTCACTATTGAAAAAACACCATTTTCTCATCTATTACTCTATAAATCCCTACAGGACTTATATGATTTGTCAAACAATTTAACATGCGCCTGGAACCGAAAAGGATAATAAAAGCTTACATGTTTTGAAGAAAAGAACCACCAGCAGAGACTGCTCCATCAGATAGCAAGCGTCTAATTTATGATTTGTTTTTGTCAAACAAATCAGGGACTTCATCTCCCTGTGCCCTGTACATGAATGATGCTATAAAACATGAGTTTTCATATGATGCCCATAAATATCCTTAACCTCACTCACAAATAAAGGTAGATGCTTTAACAATATTCAAACTTGAAAAGTCCAGTCTTTTCTGCTTGACTCCCCCATTCTTTAATCTATCCTGAGCTGTCCTTGGGAACCTGCTGCCTGCATTTTGTGTGCTCTGCCCTAGTTGGCATCTGCTAGAATCCTGTTTCTGTACCTAAGACAGGAGTAGAGCAGTGCAATGACCCCCTTCTAGGAACAAGCTGGCTAACCCTTAAATCTTATCAATCTACAGCTGTTCTGGAACCCTGCCAAACTTCTGCATTTCTTAATTTTATACAAACCTTGTAGGAAAATTGTATTTGGATTGTGGATAACCACACAAAAAAGCTGTTTTTATTTTTGTTGCTGGATGGTTCATAAATTAGGGTAATATAAAACACAACTAGAGTACATCTTTATAATATATAAACATCAACACCCTTGACATGCAAAAATTACCATAAACTACTATGAAACAAGGAGCAACCAATGGAAATGTTTTTAGGTGAGGAAAAAAATATGCATAAGGAATATTGTGACTTCCCACCATTAAAAAAATAGTTGAGAGCTATCATTAACCATGTAAGCAACCAGATAAACACGAATTTAAAGAAGAAAATATGCAACTTTTAAATGATCATTGAACAATGTAGATGGAAGGTTTAAAAGGGGTATTTTCACCCCCTACTATCAACTATAATTTGATGAATATATTTGAGAAGTTAACCTGACCGACTCCATCAAATTCTAATATAATTTTAAGTTCTAAACTAGATTTCCAAGCAAAGTTATGTGTGCAATGCTGTTCACTACTGTAAGGTTTGTTTTAGTGATACACCCACCGAGAGCCATCCACATCCATTAGCATAGGAATCACTAAACATATCATGGGAATTCAGTACCAGGGCTTGCTCGAAGTACTGTACTAATCTGTGTAAGAGAATCTTTACATCCCCCTCCCCAATCATCTCCACCTCTAGTATACATCTCTATGGCTTTGAAGGCCAGTAAAACACACATTTCAAGCCAAAAATAGAATTGCTAGAACCCATGCCTCAGATTCCAAAGGTCCTCACTCAGTTCAACTCAATTTATTATTGCTCAATGACGCTTACATTTGGTGACATCTTAAATGCTGGACATTGTGGTAAATCAAAATGAAGAAGAGTTATTTCCTATTCAAGAACTTGTGGTTCAATTAAGTGCAGAAGAATAAGCAACACTTCCAGAAATTTTCTGGTTAAATGGTTTCTTTGCCAAGAACACAGTGTTTATAGTAAATTGCTTTTCTTTCCAGTACAATAAGATACTATCTTAATTTATTCTACCACAGTCATCCTTTTGAACACCTTCATGTTTACACACACAAAAATTTGGGACAGCCACTTCCATTTTGTACATCTCAGTTTGGGGTTTCATTGTGTAACATTGCATATGTGATTAGCAAATATGATCAAATTATTCCTATCATGAAAGTCAATACTTCTGTAATACATTTGTTTGTAAACTGCATATTTCAGCAAAATTAATTCTGAGTAGGTGAGAAATGACTAAGGAATATGGCAATGAGATTTTTGTCTTCCTATTTGTCTTTGAGCATCAAAATACCTTGTTTAATTAAAAGTCTTCTAAGCAAGGACTGTTGATTTAGGTTTATTCAAGCAAAAATGTGAGCTAGATGATCTTGAATCTAACTTTGCTTCATGGTGCTTTAGTTTCTCATCTACTGTATATATATATATATATATATATATATATATATATATATATATATATATATATATAAAATGCAATACTTCTCAAAGAGATTTTTATTAAAATATCTTAACATAGGTATATATAATTATGTGCACATATAAATTATATATACACAGATCTATATTTTAAATGAAATTATTTATAATTTACTTATGAAATCCTAGCTAAAATAATTTGGCATGAAGCTTCATTAAACTGTTTTTGAGAAGAAATCCAATTATCCACAGCAATGGTATGTTCAAGTAATGAGAGAAGTGTTAATGTTAAAATCCTTCTGCTATTGGGAGTTCTATTACAAATAAGAGGCAGAACATCACAAAAGACTTTATGTGATCAGAAATATCCAAATCATATAAAAACCATTCTCAGGGAACTGTCCAAAGTACCAACACAAAGAGGCTAAAATAAATAATTTCCAAAAATTATAGTAACGCAGCTAACTAATGCATTTCCTTTAGGTAAACACCATGATTGAGAGTGGGTTTGAGGGAGAGAAGAGCTTCCAGAAACCTTCTCTGTTCAAGAAAAGTCCTGAGCCATGATAGTGCTAAGAGCAGAGGGCCTGGATGATGTCTGAATGACTATCAAACAATGTGGTGATTTATTGTCAGATTTATACCAAGGGCCCTCAAATCTGGTTGAGAACAAAATGAGAATCTGCAGTATATTGTGTTCTTGTGATAATAGGAAATAGGTCATCTATTCTCACTAAATTCAAGTACAATTTTAAATTCAACTTCCTTTCTGGATCTACCCCAAACCTCAGTTATGGGGGAAACCCATTCTGGAAGCCAGAAATGCATCCAAATCTTGACACTCAGGTGAACTCTGCTTCCTGACAGAAAAGCTGCTCCCATAACTGCCATTGAATTACAAACTTTAATGGATTTCTGTGGCATCAGTGTGGAGTATCATAGAGATTGAAAACTATAGGAGCTGCATACAGTCTTAGACGTGTCCTCATTCATGTGTTTTCATTCTTTCAGAACGCAACCAGGTTCTCATAGTGAAGATCCCCACTTTGATGCTGATAAAAATCACTGTGAAATAAGCCAATAGAATTTCTCATAACAGCTCAAGAAGTTGAACATGCCTTACCTTCTTCCACTTGTGGCATTTAAAAAAAATTCATTTCATTGAAGTTGAGAATGAACAAGTGGTCATAAGAAGCTGAGGGAAAGGGAGATTGTCACTGGGACAATGTTAACAGTAAGAAAGAAGGAACAACTTCTGATGTCATGATATGCTAAAGTTGACCAGAGTTAATTACGAGGCTCAGAATATTTCAAAATAGATATAAGGAAAATATTTGATGTTCTCACCAAAAATAAATGATTAATGTTTTAAAAGATGGATGTTAATTATCCTGATTTCATTATATACATGTATGTGAAATGAATCATTCATGTTATACCCATAAAGATGCACCATGATCATGAGTCTACAAGAAAAGAGACTAGAGCCTTATTTCCATTGGCAGAAGAGCATGCTTCCAGCAAGGCCTCCTCTGGATGGTCTGTCTTACCCCCAGTGCTGTGTGTGGGGTGGGGGGATGGGAACTGAGCAATCTCAGGAGAGAAAAGCAGGGAACAGGAAAGACCATAAAGAGGCTCATGATTAGTTTCTTGCACTTTGTGCACTCCTCAGTTACACATGGACAGGATAAATTTAAAAAGCACCGGACTGAGCAAACAAGCCAGATGCAAACGTGTTCATACTATAAAAACTAATCAATATCAATTTCATGAAGTGGCCTAACAAATATCCAGTATCTTCATTTTAGAAGGCATGTCAACTAGATTGCAGCTTGAGATCAGTTTCTGTGTTGGTAGAAATATTTTATATTTAAATTGGTGTGTTGATTACATAGGTATATCTACATTTCCATTTGAATTGCTCATCTACTACATATAACTATATGCCAAAATGAGAAAGGGGATAAAGAAATGAATTTTGAAAAATATCAAAAAACTTTTAAGTGCTTATAATTACTGTACTATCCCTAATTTATTACTTCATAACACTGATGTAAGACATCTTGTTACCTGGGTTAGATAATCCTCAGAAGAAAATTTATGAGATGAAAATAATTATTAGTCCCATTTTACTGGTGATCAAATTAAGAAATAAGGGTGGTAACTAAATGTCAGGAGTCATAAAAAGCAAGGATTCAAAACCTGTCAATTGTGACTTATGTCCACTTTTATATTACTCTTGAGAGAATCTTGGCAATCACTAATATTTTTAAAACAGTGTTTAATTGTATGTAAAAACTTCACAGAAATTTATTTAAAAATAAATTCATTTATAAAATCCATAATCTCATCCTAGCTACTCCAATCTTTACTCAATATTTAATTATTATCTAATTACAAGGGCTTCAAAGTGCTCTTGCTAACCTTGGTCTAAATAGTTGCCATTTTCTTTTTGTCAATACATGTAAATTGTTATGTGATCTTTCCTGTTCTCCGTTCCTTGTTCCTGACCTAAACTATGGTTCTAATCATTCCAGGCTTTTTATGAAATTCCTATTATGGAGCATAATTTGTAAGTCTGGATATGATTCCATCCAATATATGATATTGTTGAGTTCCTACTTATGCATTTCAAATGTTCCTGCTTAAAAATTAGTAAACAAAATTGACGTGATATCAATTCTTAATAAGCTGATATAAAATGGAGATGCAGGAAAAACAAAAATCAATTTTGGTATATAAGGACTGTGAAGAAAATGGAAGCTATGTGATATAAAAGATTAATTCAGGAAGCACAAAGAACTGGGCAATGTCTCTGAGTGTTAAGAATCAGCAGACATACAAAAATCATCAGAAGAACTCCTAATAAATTTCTAATAAAAATTTTGTTGCAAAATGTTCCAAAGCAGAAATCCAGAGGATTCAAACATCTCCATACAAAAGCAGACTTAAAACTCACCCATCGTGGCTCAGGATACTCTGCAGACAGGCCAAAAGATTGTAAGAGCATTCCCCACCCCCCTCCAAAAAAAACTGCTGCTTGCACAATTCATCACCCTCCATCCCATAGAACATTTGGCAATCCCACTTTGGAGGGCCCTCAGTGGGATGGGGACAGGGAGGAAGGAAATGTTGCTATCGACACATGACTTGTACACACAAAATTTCTAATTATTGAAAATAAATAACTAAAGAGAATACATATATATATATATATATATATATATATATATATATATATATATGGTGCAATGAAGCTTGACATCATGGAGAAAGTGCTGTTAGAGCAAGGGAGAAAACCAAAGACCTAGATTCTGTCGCCCAAGACTTTAAAGGCTTGGAATACGTTTGCTTTTTACTCTCATTGGAAACCCATTTGAAATTAATGGCTCAACATTGGTCAAAGTAGAATTGGAAAATTTCTTTATTCCTGCTGTACATGATGCATTTTGATCTCATCCACCTCTGCTGTACTCTCTTCTCTCCTTTACAGTATAGTATCCAAGTTGTGCAAGCAATCCCATCTGCTGGGAGTTCATGAGTGCTGTAGAGAAGACAGCGTTCCTCAACACTCCTCCCCACTCTGTCTCTTACATTCTTTCTCTCCCCTCTTCCACTAAGATACCTGAATTTCAGAGTGGGCAGTTTAGATGCCTGTTTAGGGACAGAACAGTAAAACAACTTAAATGTACTTGGTTTTTGAAGTTTCTTGAACTGTGTTATCTTATGACATCCTTCAGCTTTCTTGGACTCTCCTTTGGGTACTACAGTAGCTCGTTATCAGGCAGTTCCCTGAACTGCTTGATTGTTCAGACTACAAGGCATTTCCCACACTATTTATGCAACCCAGAAGAGAATTGTTCAATAAATTAATTAATCAGGTCTAGGAACTGTAAAAATTAACTCGTGGCCCAGTGCAGTGGTCAATACCTGTGCACCCAGCTACCATTAAAGCTGAGGCAGAAAGACCACATGAACCTGAGAATAAGAGGTCATCCTGGGCAACAAAAAGAAACCCTATATCTCTAAAGCAAATGGAAAATAGGACAAAATTTTTCTCCATGTCACTTTTTGCTGAAGCCTTAAGGTCTGTGCCACCAAAGTCTGTCAAACCTCCTGCTGGTGGAAGCAGAGCCATTTGTCCTTTCCCACCAGATCACACAATAGAAGGGGAGCAGCGATGGCAGATTTTCCTACAAGTTGAGACTTGTAAAGTAAAATCAAGTACAATAGAGTTGAACACGCAGAGCAGAACTCAGGAGGGAACAGGATTCAGTGCAGAGATGACCCACAGGCCATCCTGTCAGGAACCAGGCAATGGAAAAAAAAATGTACAATTCTCATCTCAGGGCTAGTGAGCCTAATGCAAAGTACAGCCTGAGAAAAACTTATCTGATTTAACTCAAGATCTCATAAATAAAAATAAACATAGAAGGTCACATAACAATTTCTTGATAAGACTAGATCTTTAGTGCTAATGGTATAAATTGGAAGAGAAAAATAAGAAAAAGGAGAAAAAACACAAGCTATAAAACGTCCTTTAACATGTGCAAACTGAGCCAATTTAAGATAAAAATAAGACAAGTAAAGCTATAATTAAATTTACTTTAGGACACATGGGTATGAAAGGCTATATTTTTTTTTAGTTTGAAATTAAATATTAAATAAAAGATAACTTAAATATATAAATAAAAGTGCCATGAAAGATGTAAGCAAAACCTTTCCATGAGCTTAAAAACATGTAGTTTGACAATATCCTAAAATTTTAATAACTAAAATACAATGACAAATATTAATAACAGAAAATTATAGAGATCACAGGTTTAAAACATGGCTGAACTATATTTCTAAGGAAGAAACTTGCATAAAGAAATTAAAATAAATGTTAAATATTTGAAAATATTCCCAAGGCATATTTAAATAGCATTTTGACAATACGAATTCACTGTATTCCAGGTTCAAATAGCACAAAATGAGACACATTTCAACATATCCTATTAAAGTTCTGAATTTTGATAATAAAATGAAAAAAACATAAGTATACATGCATAATATATGTGACTTTTTAAAGGAAGATCAATGTAATATTTTAGTATCATTAAACTCAGCCAAGTTGTCATTAGTGCATAAACACAACATAAAGAGATTTTTGAAAATCCAAAATCAGAATACAATAAAAGATCATTTATGTACACGTCCTTGGGAATATATTCATTAAAAATATGAACTCTGAAATAAAAGTCAGAATTTGGATTCTATTTCATGTCATCATCTCTGTAAGGCTGGTTCACGTATTTATAATTAAGTTTAGATAATTCACTTATTCAGAAGTGTTTTAAAACCCAAATAGGATCACTCAAGCATATGGTCATCTTGGTAAAGATGGAAAGTTGTAAACAATATGGTGCTAAATTTCAAAAGTCAAAAGCTGATGTTGATTCATAGAAGATGATGCCATAAGATTAAAAGCAATGATTGAGCTCACGTTCTCAGTTGCTATTACTTTGTAAGAACTTGAGGAGCAACTACACGCAATTCTTCATTTTCCACCAAATAAGTCATGAATTTGATAATGCACAAGACTATTCTGAATATAACCCTAACCATATTTTAAACCAATATATACTAAATAATTTAAAACAAATATGAAAGCAAGTGTATCCTCATTAGGTGAAGTTATAAATGAAAATACTCTGAAAGTAATAAACACTAGTATGTAAAAGATACAAATTATAAAAAGATGTTTATGTATCAACATGTATAAAATAAGTAAAATTCCCATGAAAAGATTGTGTCTGATTTGTATAACAGATAAATTTTAAGGATGTACTGCTTCTATGAAAAATACCCAGAGTACAAAAGGATAAAAGTAAAATAAAGTTATGATTGGAGAATATAATTATTTATAATTTCTTCTAAAAGTTATTGTTTGTGTGTAGGTGTATACATTCGTAGGATGTGTGGTGTTGTGGTTAGTATCATGTGGCACATGCATCAGAGGGTGATCTCAAGGTGTCGACTCTTTCCTTCTGCATTGTTTGAGACAGGAGAATTCTTTTCATTTGAAATTGGGATTGCCAGACTAGCTTATCCAAAAGATTTGGAATTCTTCTGGATCTGCCTTCCATTACTACAGATGCATTGAGATTATATACATGGATACCCATTTTCATCCAGATTTAAGTGGGTGCTGAGGGTAGAATCCTACGCAAGTGCTTTGAATTATGGAGAAATCACCCCAGCTCCCGTAAGTATTTTTTAAATGATGTATGCAAATGGATATAGTTAAACAATGTTCCCAAATAAGAGCACCGTTTGCTAATATAGCTGAAATTTTTCTGCATTTTAAATTTTTTATATTTCTATGTTTCTAGTAGATATGCATATTTTAGAATTCAATAAAATGGAAGGTGAAGCTTCCTTTAAAAAATAAGCCAAAGCTTTCTGTATTATTTACTATTATTTTTGTTTGTACAAAATAGTTCTTTTCTTCCTAATTAACTGGTAAGGTCAGCACTTTGTTATTTTAACAAAGATGAATAAATCTGGGAATTAATGAGAATGGGGAACGGTATTAGACATCATGACCTTGATTCGAGCGTGGCTATGGAAATGAGAGAAACGAAATGAGCTGGAGCAGCTTTATTTTTCATCATTTGACATAATGTTTATTCTTTCCTCATCTATTTGCTTTTTTGATGTATTGCTCTACTTTCTGAGAGCTTTGAAATGTCTATTTTATGTGAAAGGGGTCTGTACCTACCAGGAGTTAAAGCAAGACAGAGAATCTTCATGATTCTGGTTCGGAGAAGAACTAACATTTTAGCTGTAACTTTAAACAAGTTTTTCAAGACCATTTTAAACAGGCATCAGTTTGCTCCTGCTCTCTAATACCTGGGTCCAATCAGTGTGGGCAAATGAGTCTCTTGCCTCGAGTCATTGTGAATCATTCATACCCTCTTGCACCACAACTAATTCTTAAAAATCTCTGGTCCATAGTTCTTTGACTGCAGTCTACTCTACACTTACACTTCTATAGATTCCCTTTTATTTCACTTCTCTCCACGTGGATTCTTCCTGGCCCCTATCCATTTCACTTATTCCTACAATCTTTTAAGTCCCCATCACTTTTTAATGAGGAGAGATTAAATCCAGGTCAAGTATTACTTCACTGATGTGTAAATAGAAATTTCTGCCAAATCTCAGTAAAACGAAAGTGTGTCTGATGAACAGAACTCTTCTGTATTGGAAGATATCTTAGTGCATGTTTTTCGGAGACTTACCTAGTCCCTAAACAAAAATTCCTTCCTAATTCCTAATGAAATATACCCCAAAACATTTTAGATGAAAGAATTTATCTATATTCTTCCTCTAATATATGTTATTTAATCTACACCAACAAGAAAAATATCATGCATAATTTTAAGATACATTATATAACATCATATTAATGAAAACCATTAATCCACAATGGTGAAATTGTAAAAAAAATATCAAAATCCCTACTACCTAAAATTTCTGAAATCAGGGGGGGAGAGTTGGGTCAGCAGTTAAGGTACTGGCCTACAAAGCTTAAGGATATGGTTCAACTCCTGAGTACCCACATAAACCAGATGCACAAAGTGACACATGCATTTGGATTTTGTTTGCACTGGTTAGAGGCCCTGGTGTGCCCATATTCTCTCTCTCTCTCTCTCTCTCTCTCTCTCTCTCTCTCTCTCTCTCTCTCTCTCTCTCTCTCTCTCTCTCTCTCTCTCTTTCTCCTCTCTTTCTCTCTCTGCTCATGGATGCAAATAAACAAATAAAGTATTAAAATTCATGAAGTCTAAAATCCCAAAGTTTTAAAATCCTGATAAATTTAAAAGAGATTATTTTAGTTTCTTTAAAGATATTTATGTTTACAGGGGATTTGAGAAATGTCTAAAAGCAGAATCCTCCATCAGGGCAGAATATGTATTTTTGTAAGCGTAAACAGATACACTAATGAAAGTCATACAAGTATCACATTTATGAGCACATGAATTATATTTATAAAGCATGTGAAAGAGTGAAACATATAAACATATACCACTCTCTGGAAACTGTGTGGCTCTGCTGTTTAAGTGTGGTGTTCATATAAAATTCTTGGATACACAACATTCATCTTTAGAGTAAACCCATCAAAATCCAAGCTGGGTAACCACCACATGTATAGTCTAGTCCATATGCTGGCCACTAAGTCAAGACTTCTGTCACCCAAGGCAGCAGAAGAAAATTCACCTTGGCCTTAGGAGAGGCACCAATTCACCTTCTGTGAGTTCATTCATGGGATAGTACCTGCTCATCCTGGGGAAAGGTGTCCTTCAAGCACACTGATATTTACACACTAACTTCCTCTGGTAATACCCTCAGAGGCACATCTGAAAGAATGTCACTTACACAATACAACTGTCCTACACATGACTGAAGGAAAAAATCATTAATACCTTCTTTACATCCATAATTATGCTTCCTGTCCCTGTCACTTAGCTTTTTTTTCCAAATGAGATGATTTTCAGAACATAAATACTTGGGATTATAGCATTTTAGTATTGCACCTTTGAGATTATGTACAGTACCACATACTAAGAATAGTAAAGTAGAGGTGAGAATGCAAATCAGATGATAAAGATTGGAGCATTCAAAATAAGATTCCATTTATGCTCCAACAAATGTTTCTTGTTGACTTCAAGCTTAAACAACTAAAAAAATAGTTTGTATTGTCTGAATGACTGCACACCTGGCTTTAATTCAAATCTCTCTCCTTCAAATTATTTCCTGTATTTCACAAGTTTTGCTCTCATCTTCCTCCCATGTGATATTCATCTATAAGTAACTGTTCACAGTGTTCTTCGATTCTTTCCAATTTCCAGTTTTCTTAGTCATGCATTATTTGCTCTGCCTAATCATCATTCTAATCCTAACAAGAAATGTTATCATTAAAATAATTTAGTGTATTTTCAAGAATACACAGTTGAACAGCTTTAGCTAGGCTAATAGAAGAGTACGTGTCTGACCAATGGAACATAGTTTGATTTAATGTCTTTCCCCAACCCCCTCTCTCCTAGACTATGCATCACAGGGTAGTAGATTTTTACCAGATCACCAAGAACCTCTGAGGTATTATATTTTATACCATGCACAATGGTAACATTTACATAAATTGATAAGATATGGGAAGTGGTTAAGGAATAATGGGCAAGATGTACCTGTGGGAATAAAACATCCTGTGAATTAAGATTATAAATTATAATATTATGGTCTTATGTTGGGACAGGAAGAATTCAGGCAAGAGGATACATCTGAGATTTATTAAAGAACAAAACATTTAGACAGAATAAAGGAGAAGTGTAAATGGGTAGAAGAAGCGATGGTAGTTCTATGCTGAGTAATCTATAATCTTTTAATTTCTCAATTCCAAACTGGATTTATTCCACAGGCCTGATTGCATAGAAAAAGAAGCACTCGGGCTTCTGTGAAGGTGCTGAGTGGGGGAAGAGCTCTCAGAAGCAGGATAAGAGACAGGCCAGTCAAGCAAGGCTTTGGAAATTAGCTTCAGACTGGTCCCATGAGTCCTTCAACATAGGCTAAAAAGCAGAGCAGGTTTCCACCTTGATGCAAGGCGCCTAGGCTCATGTATCCAGAGTTCAGTCTCTAACTGATGGCTAAATTTGGCAGTGGAAGTGATAGTTGAGCAGAGGGAATGTATAATCCCCAGGTAGGTGGACTCCTATTTTATAATGAGAGAAACCTTGGAGCCTTTAGCAGCCAATTGACATCATATCGGTGAAGAAATCTTCTATGGGAAAAGGTATTGAGTACAGTCTTAAAAATCAAATTATTTTAGGAGGTTGGAGATATAAACAGATGATGAAGACAATACTTAGTGTTAGAGAGCTTATACAAGAAGTAGCCTCTTCAGTTCCAGATTTATTCTATGGAGCTGAGTTTTCTTGAAAAAGGAGAGTCATATATACAAATACATTTTTATTGGTTTCCCTATAAGTCACATTTCTAGTTAGACTGAGAACCTCTAAATTATTCAACTGAAACCTGAATATTTTATCTTGGAATATGTAA
This sequence comes from Zapus hudsonius, assembly GCA_004024765.1. NCBI lineage: Eukaryota > Metazoa > Chordata > Mammalia > Rodentia > Dipodidae > Zapus > Zapus hudsonius. The sequence continues at coordinate 6,744 of PVHP010010257.1, read as the reverse complement.
AATATCTAATATTGAATGTCAGTTATTTTTGTTAACTACTAGCTAAAGTTTTATATTTCTATTTAAATGGAATCAAGTTTTGAATTTGAATAAATTTCCAATTCTGCAGTAAGAATATTCCAGAAAACAAATAACTTTGAGAACTTAAAATTAGCAATTCAGATTTTTAGGATAGTAGAATCATCAATTTCCTTTACCTATGAAATACCTTGTTTCTGCACAGAGACGAATGATCTCCAGAGAACTCTCTACTCATTCTATGTCTTTCATTATTAGTTGCTTCACTATGATTACCCTTATGGCTGGAGATATTTATAATTATCACCTTACCTATCCCTCATACATTGTGAATGACTATAAGTCCATGTCTTTCTAAACACAATTTGGAACTGGATATTTAATAATGCCCATTTTTCTTTTACATTCTAACATCATAATAATTCAAAGTATTTCTTAAAAATATGCTGTTTCATTGATGTTCACTATTTATTGGGTACTCACTGTCTTGTACATGCATTGCTTTTTAGAATTTTTTCCTCCCCAAAGAAATGCAGAATTATTTCCCTCAACTTTAGCTAGGAAGGAAGAGTCTTAAAGATGTATGAATGTGTGCACACTACAACCTTCTAAAAATGATCTATAAAACCTTCTTTCAATTAAAGTTCAGGAAATATCCTGTATAATGCATATACTGTCAAAAAGCAATATGGAAAATGAATGCTAACATTGTATGGGGTTGCTACATCACTTCATATTGAAAAGTTAGGGCTATCAATCAGTCTTTGAAGAAAATGCTAAGACCTGTTTTTATCGTATGTGTGAGTGTGTGTGTGAAACACTGGATTATATGTTTACCAGGACATAATGTGGGAATAATTCTCAATGTTTTTGCATTCTTACTTATGACATATAGGCATGATGGGTGTCAGAAAGAAGAAAGCTAAGGCTTTCACTGGGTACCTAAATAGGAAGAGAAAAGATCTGGCAAAGAGGGCAACTGATGAGAATAAGCAAAAGAAGGAAAGTCTAAAAGCAGAAAAAAGGAATATCATTCCTTATCATTTAAGTAGATGAAATCTTAATACCAAAAATGGTCATCAATGTGTCAAATAAGCAAAAAGAGTATCTTAAATGTTTTTACACTCCTGTTCTTGAAAATGCCACAAGGGATTTTTAGAGTTACAACTACATAGGGCGAATATTCTGAACCTAGGAGGATTCGGGAGATGAGAACACTCTTCTGTGAGTCCCGTGCCTGTGAGATTTATCTTGAGAGACTTCAGCAAACACTAATCCACTGCTAGTGAGGACTCTTGACCAACTCTAAACTAAACAAATCTGATTGGCCAATTGTCTTTATCACTCCTTTTCGCCATATTCACTTACCATGTGTGGCCCCACATTCACGATGTGAAGAACACTTGCAATCACAATATTTGGAATTTCAGAAGACTCAGATGTAGTTGGGTTAGCATGGTTTCAGTTAAAGCTTTTCAGAGAATGAAAGCCTTCATTACTGCAGTGTGTTCTATGTAAATAAAAGAATCTTCACAGGAGACATCTATTTTAATTAAAACTGGAAAGTGAAAAGCTCCATTGGAAAAACAAAGCTATCTCATTTCTCTGCTTTCTAGTCAGTAAGTACTACACTGAATTGAAAATTAGACATGTTAAAAGGACAGGGAAATCCTTGGCAAAGATCTCCAGCCATTGAAAATCTAGAGGACCGTTTTCATTTGAGTACACTCACACTTTAAATGTTTAGTCTACTCTTTAAGCACTAGCAATGTTTTTTAAGTTAGCATTTGTTAACTGTATTATGTTTTAGGCATTTATCCACTGAGGACTTTATCCTATCCTGGGGATTGGGAGTACACACTGGCTGGGGGTAGAAGCAAATCGAGAGACCAGTTTATAGTTGCATAGCTCACCCAAAGAACTCAAGGAAGAAACAGAGATGCTGTCCAGTGTGCATTCTTAGAGACTGCAAGAGTCAAGCTGAGAGAATACAAAATCAATGTACATTACCTTGAAGACTTTGAAAAAGAAAAATGCAAAGTCAGGATCCCTGAACTAGGAGTAGGGACATATGGATAACTATAACAACTGTAGCATTAACTGCTGCTGAGACAACATCAACTTTCAAAATGTCCATTTGGATCAAAAATATGACCTCAGTATAAGCAGGAATAAAGATAATTTGAAATTTACAAAATAACATAGCCTAGTATGGTTTTTAACGGTTGCAATATATTCTAGTAAGATTTTTTTTTTAATTTACTGCCTGAGGTGCTGGGAAGATGGCTCAGTGCATAAAAGACTTGTGTCCCAGGCATGAAAGCCTGAATTCTGATCCTCAGCATCCTGGGAAATTCCAGGCATGGTGTTGCATACTGGTGATCCTAACACCCATGATGCAGATACAGGCCAATCTCCAGGGGCAAGGTATCTCACTAATCCAGCAAAATTGATGAGCACTGAGTTCAGTGAGAGACTCTGCCTTATTAAATAAGGTAAAAAGCAAGTGAGAGAGAGAAAGAAAGACAGAGAGAATGACTCTCAAGGCAAAATAAAAATAACTTCCTAATATATAAACAATTTTCAGAAAATATTGTTAATGTTAATGCTTACCACACCCTTCATTATCCATACATCAGCCTCCTGATGCTAAAATATTTTAATCTAAGAATAAATCATATTCTTTCATGTATCTTAAACTATCGTGTTTTTTCCATGATTTTCCACACTAACCATTAGCACAGTAGTCACATATGGTGTGAAAGAAATGCCCACTTAGATATGGTACTGACTTCAAATGACAGCCAGGCACCACTGACCAGAGAGGATTCAACAGTACCTGTAGCCACTCAATGGTGAAATTTCTCATAGACAACAGTGGCAAAAATAAGCACAATATTATTTCTGCTTTTGTTTCTCACTGAGTATCACAGCAAGTGCGCACTTCTTTGTCCTAGTGCATCTGAAGTGGACTCGCGATGCAAGCAAAGCCTCCTCTCCTTATTGTTCTGAAGATTCTATATCTGACCTGTGGGGATGTTTTATGACAGTAAAGGCATATTTGAATTTATTCCATAAACACACTTTCTATGTTTAATTCTAAATATTAATATTCTGACATTGTATAGTCTTACTTCTTTTTCATGATGTTTATTCAAAGTAAATAATGGGAAACATCATGTAACACAAAAGTATAATTTAAGGCAAATGGTATTATTTGAAAACAATAGAAAATGAAGTATATCAAAGTGGATACTTAGAACCTGGCTGACTACTAGGCTATCCTTGGTCCCCTGCCCCAAGGACTGATCCAGACAATAACCAGCCGATCAGGGATGGGGAAGAAGGGCATTGGGGAACTGGGGATAACAACTCATTTTTTGCCCATTAAATAATGTAACTCATTATGGACAATAAAAATAAATAAATCCCTTGGTTGTACTGTTAATAAATTGAAAAGACATGTTATCACTTATGTGCCAGTAACATTTAGGAAAGGAATCCCATACCTAGAGAAAGGTAGGATATCATCTATTCCCAGCCACACAAATCCTTTTTTCAGGATTCAAGTTCTAGGTTTTTTGGAAACTAGAAACTAATTAAACAAAGCAAATATATGAGTATGTTGACTATCAACAATATATGATACACATTGGTCTAGAGAAGAAAGATCACCTGTTATTAAAAACATGCATCAAAAATTATTTTATTATTATAAAAGAATGAGCCATCAGAAAGAGTAAAATATTGGGAATTAGACTCTTCATCAGAACTTGAAAAATGATAAGAAAGCACAAAGTTGATGAGCCACCGTCTGTCCATGTCTGTAAATACTGCAGAGGCGATTCGTATTCACAGCAATGCTATACTATGCATGCGTCCTCCTTCGGTTTTTTGAATTATGCTTCTTAAAATATATTGAATCAATCTTGAAGAATTATGTGACAGCCAAGAGCCTTGAAAGTGTGTCGGATTCATCCTATTGGCTTCCACAGCAAAGGCATAAAAGTCATGCTAGACAGGTGAGTTGTCTTATTCAATAACTACACACTAGCCAGATCCACATTCTGTTTCAAATAAGTCCATGTTTGAATTCATTGACCTTCGCTCTCAAAGAGAACTCAGTATTTGTGCCTGGGTGTATGCTGCTGTACCTTAAATGTATTTCTTCAGTGAAAAGCAAGAGCACATGATACTGAACATTTAGGATTTTATCTTCAAATTTCATATAATGACACCAAATCACAAGAACCCTTACATCCCCTTCATGTCAAAAAGTAATGTTCAAATATGAGACTTTTATAATAGTCCCAGATTTTGCTCTTAAGCAAAATATATGTTCACTCATCCACATTGATCCTATTTTATATGATAGGATTATGGTTTTAAAACTTAAGTAGTAGTTTTAATGTCTTATTTCAGCTTCAGGACTCCCTGAAACTCATTATATATCCTTTTTAAGTATATTGATTTTCCTCCAGATTTTTGATTCAGTATTCTCTGTAGCAACAGAATAGACTCATTGCTTCAGGAGATATACTCTTGGCCATAAGCTAGTTAGAAATGCCACAGAGTTGTTTGCCTAAAATCTTTACCTGGGAGAGAGAGAGAGAGAGAGAGAGAGAGAGAGAGAGAGAGAGAGAGAGAGAGAGAGAGAGAGAGAGAGAGAGAGAGAATGAGAATTCAAGAGCTTTAACAGGAGTCTGTCATGTTTTGGGGACCTCAGGAGTCTCTTTGATCAACAGCTCAGTGTTGGAACCAATAACTGGGACAGGGAGATGCAGGCCTGAGCAATCTTGAGGTCAGACTTCCTCCCATTCTGTTCATGGCCCCTCATACCACCTGGTTTGTTTTTGTTTTTATTTTTTTTTCTGTCCCTTTCTATTCCTTTTAGGTTGAACACTGCTACCTATTCACTAGAGTCAGGGGGTGCATTAAGATTATATAGTAGATTCAGACCAATCAGAATAAATGAAATCACCCCTAAAATATTTATCCAACTACTAAATCCACCTCATTACAAGCTCTTCTGTGACATATGCTGTATGCAAGGCATTTTGTAAGCATTGCAAAATTGAAAATATGTTCACTTAAAAGCAATAAATATGCTGAATAAGAATTTTGCCTGAAACAGACTTGGATCGTTAAGTTAATGCTGTCTTAAAATGCTAGGGGTTTTATTTGCCTTTAGCACATTTTCTTCAGCATGATGCTTCTATAATCCTTTCATGTTGTATGTATACGTGAGGGCTGATGGTTTTCATCATGTTAATGGTTCCATCATTCATACTGAAATCCTTTATCCACTTTTGGAGGCCATTTGAAACTGTTACAAATTATACTTATTGTTGTAGTCAACTTATTCTGTTACTTCACAGAAAGAACCCAAACAAAAGTGGCTTGTGGAAGAATGGGTTTATTTGGCTTATGGACTCAAGGGGAGACTCCATCAAGACAGGGAAAATGATGGCATGAGCAGAGGGGTGGACATCACCTCCACCATAGCACTGCAAACAGCGGCATCAAGGTGTGCCAAACACTGGCAAGGGGAAACTGGCTTGTAACCCCATAAGCCTGTCCCCAATAACACAGCTCCAGAGAGGTTGTAAAAACCCAAATTGCCATCAGCTGAGGACCTATCAATCAGAACACATTCATTTGTTTGTGGAGGACACCTGGATCAAACCATGACACGTATATGAACATTTTGTGGCATCTCTTCTGGCAAATACATATATACATATATGTTGAAAATAAGATTGTACTTTCAAAATCATAAATACCTACTTTTGAAGTTAATAGATAACATCCACAGATTTTCTAAAGCTTTCTTATACAGATTTTGGTTTGAGTTGCTCTAAATGAGGGACCCAACTGTTCCAGTTTTTGTAAGCACTCTGTGTAGTTCACTTTATATCCATGCTATGGAGCATGAGGTCATTCTGACTCATCTTCCACTAATAATTAATGAGGTCAAACATTTTTTTCTTATTTTTATTGACAGCTTTGGTAAACTTTTTTGAAATAAATCTTTTTCCAATCTCTTGCCCATTTTCTTTTGAATTGACTTGATGTATTAACTATAGTTAGATACATGTAGCCTGATTATGAGCCTTTTCTAGGTTTTGTGGATTACAACTATTTCCCCATTCTGTTTTTTTCTTTTTAAGGAAAACTTTTAACAAAAAAGAATCGTGTATCAATTCATTATTTAAAAAATCAATGTGTTAGGGAATCATATGTAACAATATTTAACAATATTTCCCTTCCCAAATATTAATATATTTTCCATGCATTCTAAAATTTTTTCTTTGGTTTCCACATTTATATCTATGGTACACCATCAATTATGAGTGTGGACATAAGAGGAGGGGTCAGGGTCTGTCCACTATGTGGACATAGACCTTGACTGTCTGACTTGAAGAAACAATCTTCCTCATGGGTCTACATTGTCATGCCTATCATAAAATTTATATTCATGAGGCTTCTCTAGTTATTCTGTTTTAGTGATATATCTGCTTGTCTTAGCTAACAGCTACTCTCATAGTTACTTTTGCATTATATTGACTCAATAAATCTGAAAGAATATGCACTAGATCTTTGTTCTATTTTTTCAAAGTTATCTTGACTTGGAAACACTCTATCCATTTTCAAATTATCAGTTTACCAATATTTGTATAAAATAAACTATTATTTATTTTACTAGGATTTAATCAAATATACAAA
>PVHP010010256.1:10647-48282 GCA_004024765.1 Zapus hudsonius | reverse complement strand
TCTTCTTTTTGCAGGAGTACATGCGCATGATGGGCCTTAGCAGCTGGCTGCACTGGAGTGCTTGGTTCCTCATGTTCTTCCTCTTCCTCCTCCTCGTGGTCTCCTTTATGACCTTGCTGTTCTGTGTCAAAGTAAGTGTGACTTCTATGGGGGCTCTGATAAATAAGAAGAGGATGTAGCGACCCTGTCAGTCAGGCCAAAGAATGTTCACGGCCGCTGACCCTCAGAGCAGCTCTTGTCCCTGGGTAAGAAGATAGCAAGGCTTCCCACTGACCAAAGCAAGGACTTCCTCCTATACAGTAGTGTCCCCAAGACTCCCACTTCTTCCCTATCACCAACCCCTACCCACCTGCCTTCCTTGCCTCAACCTACCACTCTGACTTGGGGTGGCCTGTCCTGCAGGTAAAGAAGGACATAGCAGTGCTCTCAAGCAGTGACCCCTCCCTGGTGCTGGCCTTCCTGATATGTTTTGCAATCTCATCCATCTCCTTCAGTTTCATGGTCAGCACCTTCTTCAGTAAAGGTGAGTTCTTTTGCTCCCGTGAGACAGAAGGACTGTGGGCTAATCCATTTCTCAGGGAACTAGGGGAGATTTGTACAGGGTTAATGGATAAAAGGACATCTATATAGATGACTCAGAGAGACTGTCAATAAGGAGAATGCCTTATCAAGGCCAAGACTGGATGTAGTGGCTTAGCTACTGAGGAACAGGCTCAAAGGAACCCATCAAATCCCATAACAGAATCTCCTAGAACTACTCCCAGGAAAAATCTAGGAGGACAGAGGGCAGAGAGCACGTGATGTGGGCCCAGGAGGAAAGGCAGGATGGTTTAGGGCAAAGGGAAGTTGACAGAGGCAAATAGGAATAGTGTTGGCTGCTAAGAGTAGTGGAAAGAAAGGGCTCATCTATCCACCTGCTTGTGATTGCTGGTATATTTGAGGTTAGTTCTGCTATCTGAATTCTGTGTGTTCTACTTGATGTCATTTTCCTGTGCTTCTGTTTCCTCTCTTGCTACCTTGTTGGATGGAGCGTTTCCTCAATTTTTTGTTTTTACCTACGATTGGGAAGATACAAATTGCATTTCTTTTAGTAATTACCCTTAGTGTTGAACTTAAGTGATTACTTCTAAAATTTTCTAAAGTTAGTATGTCTTGGATTGGTCAATCCATACCACACTATGAATGCCAAAGCTTCCTATTATGTATTTTTACTGGTTTAAAAAACAAACCTGGGTTGGGCATGGTGGTACATGCCTTTAATCCCAGTATTTGGGAGGCAGAGGTAGGAGGATCACTGTGAGTTGGAAGCCATCCTGGAACTACAGATTCCTAAGTGAGCCTGGGATCGAGTGAAATCCTACCTCAAAAAACTGAAAAAAAAAAACAAAAAAAAAAACAAGGGCTAGAGAGATGGCTCAGGAGTTAAGGTGCTTGCCTGTAATGCCTAATGAATGGGATTTGATTCCCCAGTACTCACATAAAGACAAATGCATAAAGTATTACATGTGTCTGGAGTTCATCTGCAGTGGCAAAAGGCCCTGGCATGCCCATTCTCTCTCTTTCTCCCTCTTTTCCTCTCTTTCTGTCTTTCTCTGTTACATGCATATAAGAAAGAGAGAGAAAAGAGAAAATTTAAGCAAGCAAAAAATCTAATTGCTATTTTACGTTCATATTTTTGTCAACATGTTTTATGTATACACAATATTTTTGTGTGTGCTGCTTCACTTGGATGGGAGATCTGCAGGAGGGGCTTGGGCATCCCAGGAAAGAGGCTGCAGGGTGAGCCCAGAGTCCCCCAGTACTGAGATTCAGATGGGGTCAGGACTCACTCTGACCACTGTCACATGTGCAAGTTCCCTGGCATGTTTACAGCATACTCCATGCTCCCCTCTCCCTACAGCCAACATGGCGGCAGCCGTGGGCGGCTTCCTGTACTTCTTCACCTACATCCCCTACTTCTTTGTGGCTCCTCGGTACAACTGGATGACACTGACCCAGAAGCTCTTGTCTTGTCTCCTGTCCAATGTTGCCATGGCGATGGGTGCCCAGCTTATAGGAAAATTTGAAGCCAAAGGTGAGTCTTATCCTCACAAGCTGCTCTTACGGATTCTTGCAGCATAGGGAGCATCTTGCCAGGACTGTCCCCAGCAGTTCTGATTCTCCTCAGGTGACAAGCAAGAAGATTAGATAACACCTGAACCAAGTCTTCACCAGCAAATAGGCAGACTGTGTGCAGAGTGTCAGCTTGTCCCCAGGTGGGGGAATGGTTCATGGAAAGTGAGGAGCTGTGGGGGATGTGAGCCAACTACAGCCAAAGGCATTGATCACTCCATCTGTCTGGATGATGATGGCATTTCAATAACTGGCTTCTGAATCTCTTCCTGTTTCTTGAGACATAATTATTACAACAGATAGCTCTAGGCCAGTGGCTTTTGAAGACTTTGGGTCAGCCCCCCAGCTCCTGGTGGAATGTAGGATTAGGATCTTCTGCTCCTCAGTACCTCTGGCATCAATCTGTGATGCAGGAAGAGAGGTCTGTAAGAGGAATAAATGATACTCCAGGAAAATATTTTCCTGATTTTTGAGAAAGCCTGGAGGCCAAATAAAACACTCCTTTGTGCTGACTTTGGTCCGCTGACTTCCCTTGGAAAAGCCTGTAGATTCTCAGATTTCAGTGGCTCTAGTCCAGCCTTCTTTACAGCACAATAGAGGACACCTGGCTTAACCCTTTCCTGCTGGAAATCTGGAGAAAAATGGTGCCCCTGGTAGAACAAGGCCCTATTTCATTTCTGGATGGATCCAACCCCTCTGGCAGGAGAGCTATGGAGAGTGGGTTGGGCCAAGTTCTGCCTCTCCTGCTTGCAGGGGATTCGAGGATTCAAGGGGCTGTGTTGGACACTCAACAACAGCCCACCTGGGGCTACTGCATGTGGTCTAGCTCCCCTGGAAGGAATTAAATGTAACCTACCTTCTTGAGGAAGAGCCTGGGCTTAGTTAAGATAGTCTTGGCCCTTTCCTACCCAGATATTCTCTTTCTGAGGCCACATGTTCTCATTTCTTCCTGCCATGTCTTTTTTTGTGTCTATAGAATACCTAAGAATAGGTAATTTATTAAAAGCAGAAACTTAGCTGGGCATGGTGAGGCATACCTTTAATCTCAGCACTCTAGGAAGCAGAGGTAGGAGGATCGCCGTGAGTTTGAGACCAGCCTAAGACTACATAGTGAATTTCAGGTCAGCCTGGGCTGGAGCAAGACCCTACCTCAAAAAACCAACGTCTTTTTAAAATTTTTTTATTTAAAAAATATTTTATTTAGCCGGGTGTGGTGGCGCACACCTTTAATCTCAGCACTCGGGAGGCAGAGGTAGGAAGGAGGATTGCCGTGAGTTCAAGGCCACCCTGAGACTACAGAGTGAATTCCAGGTCAGCCTCGACTAGAGCGAGACCCTACCTCGAAAAACCAAAAAAAAAAAAAATTTATTTATTTATTTATTTGCAAGCAGAGAGAGATAGAAGAGACAGACAGATGGGCTCACCAGGGCCTCCAGCTACTGTAAACGAACTCCTATGCATGTGCCACCTTATGCATCTGGCTTTATGTGGGTACTGGGAATTGAACTCAGGTCCTTCTGCTTTACAGGCAAGCGCCTTAACTGCTGAGCCATCTCTCCAACCCCCTCTAGTACACTTTAAAGGGACATTTCCAAAAAAGAAATGGCACCTCTTTTTTGTCAAACATTTATAGTGAATTTTCTTTAAATAGATAAATGTATAGCTGCTTAAAAGTACATATTCACTAAGGCTAGGCAATAGCCATTTCCATTCAGGGCCTTCTACCTGCAGAGGACCATCAGATATGCAGGTCTAGACCTATAGAGGCTAGGATGTTGTGGGTATACTATGAACTTAATAGAGCTGTCTGTGGTCTCTCATTTTCACTGGTTCACTCTGACCTTACCCAAATTATATGAGGGTGTGTGTGTGTGTAGTATGTATGTATGTATGTATGTATGTATTTTGTATGTATGTATACATGTACACATGCATCTGGGACATTGTATGTGTGTGTAGATATCATCATTGAAATGCATTTCCAGTTTGTCAGTTCATGAGCTTTTGCTAATATTGTAACTCACTGATTTGTTTTGTTTATTTTTGTTTTTTGAGGTAGTGTGTCACTCTTGTCCAGGCTGACTTGGAATTCACTCTATAGCTCTGGCTGGCCTCAAACTCCAAACGATCCTCTTATCTTGGCATTTCAAATGCTGGGATTCAAAGCACATGTTACCATGACCAGGAGACCTTACTAATTTTATTGCTTGCTATTGTCAAGTTGACTGGAGATGTAGCTCAGTTGATAAAATACTTGCCTTGCCTATCATGCTTCATGCCCTGAGTTTACTCCAGTACCATATGTGCTGATGTATACCTGTGATCTCAGAATTTAGGAAGCTGAGGCAAAAGGATCAGTAATTCAAAGTCATTCTTGGCTACATAGGGATTTGGAGGTCAAGCTGTAATACAAAGTATCATGTCTCAAGAAACAATAAAAATAAAACCAAGTGTGGTGGCTCACACTTCTTATTTCAGCACTCAGGAGTCTGAGGTAGGTTCACTGTGAGTTCTAAGCCAGGCTGGGCTACAGTGAGTTTCATGTCAGCCTCAGCTAAAGTGAGTCTCTTCCTAAATAATAATAATAATAACTGAAATAAGGTGAGATCTGGAGAAACCTTGACACACAGCAGGCACCAATGGTAACAGAAAGAGGAGCAGCAAAGCACTATGGGATTTCCACATGATAGAGAAACTTGGGTCCTCTCAGGCAGATTTCTCTCATAGAATTCAAAGAACGCCCATGCTGGCCTCTCAGTTTTGGCAAGACCCTGCCTCAAAAAGTGTGTGTGTGTGTGTGTGTGTGTGTGTGTGTGTGTGTGTGTGTGTGTGTGTGGCTGGAGAGATGGCTCAGCAGTTAAGACGCTTGCCTGCAATGCCTTACGACCTGGGTTCGATTCCCCAGTACCCATGTAAAGCCAAATATACAAAGAGGCACGTGTGTCTGGAGTTCGTTTGTAGTGGCTGGAGGCCCTGGAGCACCCATTCTCTCTGTCTCTTCTCTCTATCTTTCTCTGCTTGCAAATCAATAAATAAAAATTTTAAAAATAAAAAATAAGTTATTCCTGCATGAATATGCACCCTCTCAAGGACAGAATTGAGTGCATATATAAATATATATAAATTCGAATATATATGTATATATAAATATATATATATATTCAGATTTGTATAAAGCTAGGAAGGAAATGAAGGAAACGGTCACACTGATGTCGAAGTGAGAACACAGGGCAAATGTACACACTAACATACATATTACATGCCATTTGGACTTCAGAGACCCTATGTCCTCCCAGCCTGCCCAAATATAGTTTCTGATTACTTTTCTGATATGTCCTCCAGGCACAGGCATCCAGTGGCGAGACCTCCTGAGTCCTGTCAACGTGGATGATGATTTCTGCTTTGGGCAAGTGCTGGGGATGTTACTGCTGGACTCTGTGCTGTATGGCCTGGTGACCTGGTATGTGGAGGCTGTCTTCCCAGGCCAGTTTGGTGTGCCCCAGCCCTGGTACTTCTTCCTCATGGTGAGTGTAGATGCCCCTGCTCTTTAATCAGGATACTTCTGTGGGGAATAAAGGAGTCCCAACACACACTGGGGGCCCTCTGAGTCCCAACACATGACACCTACATAGGCCTGAAATAGAGCCCTGAGCTGTATACATGTTTCCTGAGGGCTCTTGGGATTGATTCAGACAGAGATGAAGACCCACCCCAACTCCAGGCTCTGAGATGAAAGGACACAGAGGCCAATGCACTAGCTTTGGCTGTCCCCACCCTCACCATTTGCTCTTTAAAAAAAAAAAATCTTTTTTTTTTTTTGTTTATCGAAGTAGGGTCTCGCTCTAGTCCAGGCTGACCTGGAATTCACTATGTAGTCTCAGGGTGGCCTTGAACTCACAGCAATCCTCCTACCTCTGCCTCCGGAGTGCTGGGATTAAAGGTGTGCGCCACCACGCCCGGCTCTAAAAAAATCTTTTGAAGGCTGAGGTGATAGTAAAGTACATATCACATAAACATGAGGGCTTGAATTTGGATCCCCAACATCCACTTAAATGCAAGGCGTGGTGATGCACACCTGTAATCCCATTACTCAGGAGGCAGAGACAGAAGTCTCCTCAGGGCAATCTGGCTAGCTAGACTAGCCAAATCAGTGAGCTCTGGATTCAGTGAGAGACCAGAGACCCTGTCTCAATAAATAATGGGGAGGGCTGGGGAGATGGCTCAGTGGTTAAGGCACTTGCCTCCAGGGCCTAAGGCCCCTGGTTCAATTCCCCAGGACCCACATGGGCCAGACCCACAAGGTAGTGGCCCTGGTGTGCTCGCTCGCGCTCACACACTCTCTCTCTCTCTCTCTCTCTCTCTCTCTCTCTCTCTCTCTCTCTCTCTCTGCTTGAAAATGAATAAATAAAATATTTTTTAAAAAAAATAAATAATGAGGAAAGCAATTGAGAGAGATACTTAACATTGATCTCTGACCTCCATGTGTACCCATACACAGATATGCAAAAACTAATAATTTTATTTTGATATATTTGAGAGGGGGAGGAAGGGAGAGAAAGAGAAAGAAGGGGCTTATCAGGGCCTCTTGCCACTGCATATTAATCACAGATGTATGTACCACTTTGTGTATCTGGTTTTATGTGGGTACTGAGAATCAAACCTGGGCCAGCAGGCTTCATAAGCAAATTCCTTTAACAACTGAGCCATTTCCCCAGCCCATAAAGAACTTTTAAAAATAGTACCAAGGGCCGGGTATGGTGGCACACACCTTTAATCCCAGCACTCAGGAGGCAGAGGTAGGAGGATTGCCATGATTTTGAGGCCACTCAGAGACTACATGATGAATTCCAGGTCATCCTGGGCTAGAGCAAGACCCTACCTGGAAAAAAATTAGTACCAAGGCTTTAAATAAATTATTTTTTAAAAAAATGGTAATAAGGGCCTTGCATATTCTAAGCAAGAACTTGAACACTGAGTTATATCCCCAGCACAAACAATATCTTACTGGCTTTTCTGCCTGCAAAACAGTGTGGCTTTTGTAAAAAAAAATAAATAAAATTTTAAAAACTGGGCATGGTGGTGCATGCCTTTAACCTCAGCACTCAGGAGGAATAGGTAGGATGATCGTTGTGAGTTTGAGGCCACCTTGAAACTACATAGTGAATTCCAGGTCAGCCTCGGCTAGAGAGACACTACTTTGAAAAAAAAAAAAAAACTGAAGCTGACTTTTTTAAAAACCTAGGAGTGTATCTTTGATATCTTAAGTACATGTACTGTGTGTCTATTATATAGTTTTAGGGTTTTTTTTATTTTTGTGTGTGTGTGCACATGTGTGCACACAGGTGAGTGCATGCCACAGTGCACGTGTGGAGGTCAGACAGAACAACCTCAGTGTGTTGGTCCCTTCTTTTCACTTTGAAACAGGGTCTTGCTTGTTGTGTTTTACCACTGGGAGGGCCAGTCTAGCTGGCCCTCAGGCTTCAGGTAGGCTTGTTGAGATTATGGGTGCAACCACCACATTGCATCAGGTTTTATGTGGGTGCTGGATAATCAGACTCCAGTCATTAGGCTCATGCAGTAAGCACCTTTAACTGCTGAGCCATCTCCCCAGCCCAATTTTTTTTAAGGAGAGAGAGAGAGAGAGAGAGAGAGAGAGAGAGAGAGAGAGAGAGAGAGAGAGAGAGAGAGAACACCAGGGTCACCACCTTGTGGGTCTGGCTTATGTGGGTATTGGGGAATTGAACCTGGGGCCTTAGGCACTGGAGGCAAGTGCCTTAACCGCTGAGCCATCTCCCCAGCCCCCCAGCCCAATTTTTATGTAAACATATTTATAAATTTTATTTTGTTGATTTGAAATCTGTTTCTGTTTAAATATACAGCTTTTATGAATAAGTTTCATTGTGATGACTGCACGGTATCTCAGTATGTGACCACACGCTAAGTAGTTCCCACTAGGTAGTTAGCTAGGGTCACTTCTTTTTTTTTTTTCATTCTTTGGTTACGCAAGTATTTGAAAGTGCCCACTGTTGTGTGTCATCAAATCCAAAGTGACACCTGTTCAAGGCAGACATCACTCTGTCTTTCTTTGTGAAGAAGAAATACTACCATTAAACTATGGCCTTTTGTAATGAAAGACTCATTTTGACTTTACCATCACTTTAAATGTCAGCAGTGTGTCCCTTAAAATCAATGGAATGGGCATTCCAGTCACTGGGAACAGAGCTGCAGGATGACAGATCCATACTCTACAGCTCACCCTCCAGTGCCCCTACCCACAATTGTCCCAGTTGTCCTCAAGTCAGAATAGGTAATGTCTGAGGCTCACTTCCTCACTGGGAGCCTGTTACTGTGGTAACTAGAAAGAGGAAGGAGATGCAGCTCCTTTGGACTAGAGTGTTCGATTGCATCTCTTCATAGAAAACTTTACCATCTATGTCACAGCTGAGTTGACATTTACAACATGCTACTCTTGTGGCTGAGTTGACGTTTACAACATGCTACTCTTGTGCCCATTTGTCAGATAGGAAAGTGAGGCTTAGAGCTTTCACAGAGATAATACAAGTCAGGAGTGCCCCGTAACTCAGTCTAAGACACTGTCTTATCTGGGGTGGCATGCCTTTGGGGCTAAGGCTGAGGTTTTATTGCTGTGCATGTTTAGTGTATTGCTTTGTTGACTACAAGTAAAATGAACTGGTACAAATGACCATGACACCCCTCTGCCTCTATCTCAGCCCTCCTACTGGTGCGGGAACCCGAGGACTGTCATAGGGAAAGAAGAAGAAGACAGTGACCCAGAGAAAGCACTCAGAACAGAGTACTTTGAAGCTGAACCAGAGGACTTGGTGGCCGGGATCAAGATCAAGCATCTCTCTAAGGTGCCACATCCACCTCCATGTGGGGCCAGAGCAGACCATGGGGGCAGGCTAGTCAGTGGCAGGTGCTTTTTCCAGACATCCCTTCCTCCCATTTTCCTGAATACTGGTGAAGAAGGACTGGGCCCCTCAGCTACTCCAGTCCCTTCCCCAGGGCACAGACTGTCCCTCCATGTCTGGCCCCATACTAGCATTAGACCCAGTGGTATTGTACCTGTGCAGCCTGGGCTTCACCTCTCACTAACTTTTACTTCATGCTGTGAGCTTGGCTGTACTGGATACCTTGATCTTCTGGGCCTCCTTATTGTACAGTGACTGCAAGGATTTGGGACATGTAGGGATGGCAGGTGGGTGCCACTTGTGCTCATACTTTGGTCCTCTGTGTGCTGATTCATGGCACCAAGCTTGGTATCCTGAAATGCTGATGCTATGTTCCAAAGGGGAAGGGAGGCCTCTGAGGGCCATAGGAAGTCCAGAATAGCCTTCTGCCTTATCTGCAGGTGTTCCGAGTAGGAAATAAGGACAAGTTGGCCATCAGAGACCTGAACTTGAACCTATATGAAGGACAGATCACCGTACTGCTGGGTCATAATGGTGCTGGGAAGACCACTACTCTGTCCATGCTCACAGGTGAGCGGCAGCTGCATGTCTGCCAGTGCCTAACAGGCTCTCCCTTCAGGCTGCTTCACACTAGCCATGGGTTTGTTCCCATCTGTGGCTTTCAGTCCTTCTCCAGCCATGAGGAGTGAAAAAATTGTATACACTAAGCCGGGCGTGGTGGCGCACGCCTTTAATCCCAGCACTCAGGAGGCAGAGGTAAAAGGATCGCCATGAGTTCGAGGCCACCCTGAGACTACATAGTGAATTCCAGTTCAGCCTGGACTAGAGCAAGACATTACCTCGAAAAACCCAAAAAAAAATTATACACTATATAGTTTCAGCCCCATGGCCTAGGAGAACATATGAGGAGACTTTTTTCAGGTTTAGATTTTATTAGATTAAGAGAAGGAAAGAGGAGAGAGTATGAAGAGTTCCTGCCCATGAGGAGACAGGAGGGGGTAAAGCTCCTACATGAAGAGACTTTGAATGATCCCTGCCTTCCTCTCAGCATATGTCCATGAATATTCAAGGATCAGTGAAAAATAAGGATAATTCTCTAGCCACACAGGAACAGGTCCATCTCATATTGATTTGGCCCCAAATCCATGCTACATGTGTAATTTGTGGACTAGGGATGTGAGTGAGTAGTAGAGTGCTTGTCTGGTATGCATTGGGCCCCTGGATTTGGTCCCCAATACTGGGAGGGAGAGAAAAAGAGCAAGGGAGAAAGGGAAAGAGAGAGAGGAGTGAAGAGAGGAAAGATCTTCCTCTCATGTATCTCTAGTGTGCCACACCAGCTCTAAGGCTGTTCCTTGTCTTCCTGGAGCACCAGGACACCTGCAAATGCACACACCCAGATGTTAGGAGTGTGCCTCATGTCAGTGAAAGATATGCACCAACACACACACATATGAGTGTATGTGCATGTGTGTTACTTAGTCTTGCAAAACTAGTGTGCTCTGTATCAGGGCTGTGTTCCCATCCTTCCTCAGCCTCCCGCCACCCTGTCACATGGAACCCACCATGGTGAGTGCTGGGGTTCCTGATGCTCTCTTTTTGTTAAGGTTCTCAGTAAAATGAAGAAACTGGTTGACCAAGGCAAGGAAGGTCATGACCCCTTAATGCTGGCAAACAACATTTTCTTTTTTTTTTTTTTTTTAACAAGATTTTCATGCTGAATTTGGGGATCTTTTTTGTTTGGCTACAGGTCTCTTTCCCCCTACCAGTGGGCGTGCATATATTCGTGGGTATGAAATTTCCCAAGACATGTGTCAGATACGGAAGAGCTTGGGCCTGTGCCCCCAGCATGATGTCCTGTTTGACAATCTAACAGTTGCAGAACATCTTTACTTCTATGCCCAGGTGAGTCAATCCATGGACAATAGGGATGTGTGAGTGGTGATTGTTGCATTGCTGATGGAGTTTGGTCTGCACAGCTGTACAAGTGTGCCATCAGCCTCCTGGTAAAGTCGGTTCTGAGGAGCTATTCCATAAAAGCCAGAGCAAGAGTGGAAGATAAACAAAAGCCCAGAAGTGCCAGGGAAAGACACCTCTTGGACCAGGGAGCTCTCTAGACAGCTCCTGTATCATCTCCCCTTTTCCTCTGCATTTTAGTTGAAAGGCCTGTCTCGCCAGAAGTGTCCTGAAGAAGTCAAGCAGATGTTGCATATCCTCAACCTGGAGGACAAGCGGGACTCACGATGCAAATTTCTGAGTGGGGGGATGAAACGCAAACTTTCCATCGGCATCGCCCTCATAGCTGGCTCCAAGGTACAGGCAGAGGGACTGGCCTCCTGGTGCAGCCAGGTCAGGCTTTCATACAATGAACAACACAGGGGCAGTGAGACCTAGAGGCTGTACAACTCGAGCTGCTAGGGCCCAACAGCACACCAGCCTGGGCCTAGATATGGCCCTGACATCATCACAGGCTGTGTCTCTGCCTTCCAGGTATTGATTCTGGATGAGCCCACCTCAGGCATGGATGCCACTGCCAGGAGGGCCATCTGGGACCTTCTTCAGCAGCAGAAGAGTGATCGTACCATCCTGCTGACCACCCACTTCATGGATGAAGCTGACCTGCTGGGGGACCGCATCGCCATCATGGCCAAGGGGGAGCTGCAGTGCTGTGGGTCGTCACTATTCCTCAAGCAGAAATACGGTGAGCAGTGGGCAGCAGGAGCCAAGATCAGTTTCCATTGCCTGACAGGGTCAGCACCACTACCCAGTGTGCTCAGGATAGCTGCCTGCTGCTCTTAGCCTTTGTAAAGAGCCCTGACACTGGCTGGGCAAGGCCAGCTATAGACTTGCTTTTCTCTTGCCCCTGCACAGGGGTTTGTGGGAATGGTTGAGAGGAATAGGGCCAAATGTCTTGAGTGGTCTGACTCTGATTAAACTACAACCAGGGCTACCAGGGGCAAGGGTCCCTTTGGCCATTTTCCCTTGCCAACAAGAACATCATTCCTGAACAACCCAGACTGGCAGGTGGAGTCATGAGTCAGGACCCAGCCCCTTTGGTTTGTGGGGTGACTGGCTTCCCATTGTCACCTCCTGGTGGAACATAACGTACATGACCCTCACCTCCACCAGAGAGTAGTGTCCCTCCCCTGATAATTCCCCAGAGCTTACACCTCACCTCTGCTGTGCCTAACATAAAGTCCTATAGGTCACTGGTATGACCAAAATGAGCTGGCGAGGGTGCCCTCATCCTGGGTGGTTTTGTGTCTACTAAAGATGCTGGGGTTGTTACTAAAAAGAGCAAACAGGTTGTGTGGGACAAAGGGCTATCTTTACTATGGCCTTGATAGTTTTGCCTGACACTTTTTGTCTGGCCACCAGTTGATCAAGCCATTGATCTTCCTCTGCTCAGTGTCATGCCTCTGAAATAAAAGAGTAGGTGCCATTTCCTGAAAGTAAAGTCGGGCGGAAGATTAGGCACGGGATTTTAGTGTGTGCAATATAGTCCCTTGGCTCCTGCTTAGTCTCTTCCTGTGAGTTTAGCAGCAACAATCAGCACAAATCTCACAATATAGACACCCTCAAAAACTCAAGATTGTTGTTGCCAGGCATGTGGAGCATGCCTTTAATCCCATCACTCTAGAAGTAGGAGGATCACTGAGTTTGAGGCCAGCCTGGGACTACAGAGTTCTAGGTTAGCCTGGGATCCAAAAAACCATAAAATAAAAATAAAAATAGCCAGATTGTTACCAGTGGTTGTACCCTCAGAAAGGCTTTGGCTTCTGAGGGTACAACCTGACCTGACTACACTCAGTGCCCCAGGCTCCCCAGCAGCTCTCCCCTGCTATGGTATGGAAGGCAACATCCTGGGACAATATGGAAGAGCCCCAAGATGCATCTATTTTGGTCCAGTTGCCCCCCACCTTTCTAGGCTCTTTCCCATGAACCTGTCAGGTGTGAGGCACAGAGGCTGTGGCATGGGCAGGAGAAGTGGGACAGCTAAAGGGCCTCATGCTGGGTGCTCACATTGCAGGAGCTGGCTATCATATGACACTGGTGAAGGAGCCACACTGCAACCCTGAAGGCATCTCCCAGCTGGTGTACCACCATGTCCCCAATGCCACTCTGGAGAGCCATGCTGGGGCTGAGCTATCCTTTATTCTTCCTAAGGAGAGCACACACAGGTATGTGCCATAGGGCGGTACAAATCCAAAAAGGGGCCCATGACTTGGAGTGCTCCATGCACAGAGTTATCCACCCTGTCCTCTCTGGTTTGGCTACTGGGCATCTCTCAGCCCCTGGGCTGGAAACAGTCAGCTTGAGGAGAATCTACTGGGTTAGGTGCAGGACCTGAGGAGGAGAAAGATGCATTGGGAGGGTTGGAGAGGCACTCAATGCCATTCATACTCACTCAAGGTTCCTTCCTAACACCAGATTAAATATAAGCAGAAGCTTGGGGCTGGGTAAATGACTCAGTGCTTACAGGTACTTGCTTATATAGCCTGCTGTTCAGACTTCAATTCCTTAGTACCCATGTAAATCGAGATACATTAATATATGCAGCAATCGCTAGGCATGGTGGTGCATGCCTGTAATCTCAATATTTAGGAGATGGAGGCCGGAGAATTAGGACTTCAAGGTCATCCTGAGCTGTGTAGTGAGTTCAGAGCCAGCCTGGGCTACATGAGACCCTGTCTCAATCCCTCCCCACAAAAATTAAATAAAACACATGGACAGCATGCTCAGAATCACTGCAGAGGTAAAAAAAAATGTATTTGTGGGCATGAGCACATATAGCTTCTCAATAGCTTCAGAATAGAGATGTGAGCACTTAGCTCATCACTGTTTTTCCTGGACAACAGGAAAGGCTCAGCTCTTGATTCATGTTCATAATTTTAGATTTTTTTTATCCTGAAAGTTCATTTAATCATGTTTCATATGTGACTACGTAATGTGAAGTGTTGGGAGGGTTTTCTATTTCTATTTTTGCACTACAAGGGATCAAATCCAGGGCCTCATGCATGCAGTGAAACTGTTGTACTAAGCTACACACCCAGCCCATATAATGAGATTTTATAGCTCCATAATGTTCCATGGGATAGGCATACTATAGTTTTATATCTGTTCCATTATTGTGTGCTTATATTTTCTCCCAAAATGTACTAATATCCTGTTAGAAAATTCCTTGTCCAGATCACCAGTGACTGTCTCAGAACAGATCCCCAATAGTAAGGTAGTTATTACCAGATTTCTCTCTAGAAAGTTCTGCTTTAATAATTCCCCATAAAGATAAGAGAGTTTGCACTTTATTTAGAGGTCACAGTTTTGAGTTAAATTTTCTAAAGTATTTTATTTATTTATTTGAGAGAAGGAGAGAGAGAGAGAAGAGGAGAGGAGAGGAGAGGCAGACAGAGAGAGAATATGGGTACACTAGGGCCTCCAAGCCACTGCAAATGAACTCCAGACACATGCACCCTCTTGTGCATCTGGCTGTATATGGGCATTGGGGAATCGAACTCTGGTTCTTCTGCATTGCAGGCAAATGCCTTAATCGCTAAGCCATCTCTTCAGCCCTTGAGTTAAATGTTTTAATGTTTATTCGAATGGATAAAAAAAGCACACAACCACCTGATTGGCCTTTCTGTTCCTGCCAGCAGGGGGCAGAGGTGTTCTGTGCCTGTTGGCCTCAAGGTGCTACCTTTAACTTTCCTCATTTATGGGTCACTTTTAGAAATTATTATCAACTGCTTTGTTACAACTTTCTCCAGATTGTTTCATGTATGTTTTATTTTGTGGAGGAGGAAAATTCAATACAAATTTTACATGTATCATTTTTCCTCTTTCGTATTGTGATTTCTTCAGACCTCTCCCCACCCCCGTTTTTTATTGTGATCCTTCTGCTCAGCCTCATGAGTGCTGGGATTAAAAGCATGAACCACTGTACCCAGCGTTTTCCATTACTTTTATTCTAAAAGTGTTTCACATACTGGGTGTGGTGGCACATGCCTTTAATCCCAGTACTTGGGAGACAGAGTAGGAGGATTGCTGTGAGTTCAAGGCCACCCTGAAACTACATAGTGAATTCCAGGTCAGCCCTCCAGGTAGCGAGACCCTACCTTGGAAAAAAAAGTGCTTCACTGCCTTGCAACCAATTGATAGTCACCAGTTTTCTTCAGTGTGTTTATGATTCCACGTAGGTGTCTGTTCCCAGAGAATGCCTGCCAAACCCAAATGCTTACAGGAAAAAAAAAAAATGCTGTTTCTGCCTTGTAGCTTCATGGTAAAGCATCTGCATAGCACAGATAATCCTGGGTTTGATCTCCATCACTGCCTAAAGACATGTGCCACCAGGCCTGGCTCTTCCAAAAGTTTTAAAGAAAAAAGAATGATATGAGTTAGCTTTCCCTTGTTTCTTCTTCATTCTATACAAATACAATTATTTAGGAAAAATTATCTAGATATATGTAAGAAGTACCTCATCACTCTGGGTCTTTTTTTTTTTTTTTTCAGGTTTGAAAGTCTATTTTCCAAGCTGGAAAAAAAGCAGAAGGAATTGGGCATTGCCAGTTTTGGGGCCTCCGTCACCACCATGGAAGAAGTCTTCCTTCGGTCAGTAAATATTGGCTCTCATCCATCCTAGACCTGGCTCTAGGAATGATTGTGTTAAGGTGTATCCATAAGGCAGTCGGCCTGACTCTGCTTCCAAGCACTGTCAGGAAGCAAAGGTGCAACCTGGACAGACAGGGCAGGGTGTGGGCTCTGTGGGCCAGAGGTCAGATGTTAATCATGTGCAACTGCATACCCAGGAAGTTGCACGTGATTAACATGACTGAGCTTTCCAGGGTCCCTCCTAAGAAGGCCACTGCACACATGCAAGCATCATCATGGGGACTACTGAGCTCTCATAGCCATACATCATCCCTTGGAATGTCTGGGTTTGCACTAAAGGTAATGAGGCTTTAGCTCTCAGACCTTCAGCGCCCATTAGCATGCTTATCAGGTCTTTCTTGAACATTTGTTTGGCTAAGACAGTGTTAAGAACTAGAAATAAAAATATGGGTGAAGGGCTGGAGAGACAGCTCAGCAATTAAGCTTGCCTGCAAAGCCAAACAACCCTGGATTCGATTCCCCAGTACCCATGTAAAGCCAGATGCACAAAGTGGCACATGTATTTGGAATTCGTTTGTAGTGGCTGGAGGCCTTGACCCACCCACACTCTCTTACTCTCTCTCTTTCTCTTTTCCTCTCTATCTCTCTACTTGTATATGTGTGTGTGTGTGTGTGTGTGTGTGTGTGTATGTATATATATAGGTGAAGCCTGGCGTGGTGATCCACACCTTTAATCCTGGCATTCAGGAAGCTGAGGTAAGAGGATTGCTGTGAGTTTGAGACCACTCTGAGACTACATAGTGAATTCCTATAGTGAAACTATAGTGAAGCCTAGGCTAAAGCAAGACCCTACCTCAAAAAATAAGAAAAAAAATAGGTGATGTAGATTTTCCTTCTTGAGGAAGCCATAGTCTAGAGGAGGTAGCATAATAACTACATGCTGTGTGCTCTGAAGATGTCTGCCCCAGGGGCTATGGGGCCTAGTAGGAAAGGCCAATTTGGTCACAGAGACCAGTGAGAAGAGACACAGAAGGAGCTTGTGAACCTAGTAACAGACCCCTGAAACAGCAAAGGAGAGGAAGGAAGAGGTCTGCTCACTGATTTTCTGCAACAGGCAGATCTCAGTGGATTTTAGTGAATCTTAATTGAATTAAAAAAAAAAAATAGACATCCCAGCCTGCAGTCTGGGGTTGCTCTCAGAAGACACAGTACCTCTTATCTCTGCATATCTTGGAGTCTAATGCTTATCTGGCTCCCAGCTAACTCACTCCCCTCATTCACATTCAGTACATTACTTCACCCAGCCTGTGCCTTGTGCCTGTGCCTCAGCTCTGGGCCTCAGTGCTTGACAGTGATTTCTTTGAGCTCTTCATCTCAGGAGAAAAATTTCCAAAGGCTCTGTCAGCCTACCCAGGATTCTCTGGTAGTCACAAGAAGCGAACCACACCCCCAGGCAGCTCAGATGGACAGCCTGTTTTAGATTATTGAGATGGCAACACTTGGTGTTTCTATGAATCTGTGATTTGAGTATTTATTTATTTATTTATTTTGGTTTATTGAGGTAGGGTCTCACTCTAGCCCAGGCTGACCTGGAATTTACTTTGTAGTCTCAGGGTGGCCTTGAACTCATAGTGATCCTCCTACCTCTGCCTCCCAAGTGCTGGGATTAAAGGCATGTGTCACCATGCTCAGCCTTGAATAGTTTTTAAATATTTATTTATTTATTTATTTATTTATTTATTTATTTGAGAAAGGAGAGAAAGAGAATGGGCATGCCAGGGCCTCTTGCCATTGCAGACAAACTCCACATGCATGCAACACTTTGTGTACCTGGCTTCGTGTGGGTTCTAGGGGAATCAAATCCAAGCCATCTGTCTTTGCAAGGAAACATTTTTAATCGCTGAGCCATCTCCCCAGCCCTGTGATTTGAATCTTGGAAGATAAATGGAACTGAAAAGTCAGTAGAGGAGGAAGGGCCTAGGCAAGGACCAGCAGAGTGGAGATCAAGGCCTGGGGTAGTAGCTTCAGGGAATGAAGCAGGGGTACATGGACTGGCATCCAGCAAGGTAGAGATGAGCTTGACTAGGACAGGTCAGAAAGCACCTCAGATGCTCAGCAGCTTCAGTTGTATTTCCTGATCTGTGGGGGAGCTGCTGGAAGGTTTTGTTTTTTGTCTTATTTTAATGGTGCTAAGTATCAAACCTAAGGAACAGGCGCAAACTATACAACTGCTTTACACTGAATTGTATCCCCAACACTGTGTTTTTATTTTTAAAGAACAGCCTTACTGAAATATAATTCATATACCATTTAAAAATCACTTTTTGAGTGCTAGAAAGATGGCTCAGTCATTAAGGTACTTGCCCACAAAGCCTATGGACCCAGGTTCAATTCCCCAGTACCCATGTATATACAGATGCACAAGGTGGTGCACGCATCTGGTGTTCATTTACAGTGGCTAGAGGCCCTGATGTACCCATTTTCTCTCTCTCTCTCTCTCTCTCTCTCTCTCTCTCTCTATATATATATATATATATATATATATGTGTGTGTGTGTGTGTGTGTGTGTGTGTGGTTCTCTCCTCCACTGGCGCCTTGGGCCATCAATGGAGGGAAAACGCAGAGAGAGAGAAGCGGGAGCCGGGAGCCGGGCGAGCTGTCCACTGTCTCAGGGCTGGGGCCCACAGAGCTTGGGGGAAAGGCGCAGGGGGATCCGGTGGGACACAGAGGCGAGCAGATGCATGTTGTTAATCCACGTGGTTTCTTTATTCTATTGGGGGACCTACACTATATAGGGAAAAAAGGGGGTCCAAGGCATGGGAAAATGGGGAAGGGACAAGGTGATTGGTTGATGGGGGTGGGGAGTTGGCAGCCTGCACAGGGATAGGTGGGTGGGACAGGTGGGTGGGACAGGTGGGTGGGGACAACCTGAGAACACCTCATTGGGGGTCCTGAGTGGCAGGAAATATGTGATTCTAGCCATGTTCTGTCCGTGGGGATGGGTACAAGGAAGTTTTGCTCAATGCCAGTCCTGCTGAGATGGGGGATGCTGGTTTCGGTGGCCAGCCCATGGGGGTGGGAGCTAGGGTAGGTGGAGCTGGGAAACGCCTACCGAGTTACCGGGGTTTCACTGTACACACCGTTGTTAACCCTTAGCTCTCCGTGCCCTCAGTAGCAGAGCCAATAGTTAATGTCCAACATATATATATATATATATATATATATATATATACATACATATATAATATTTTTAAAAATCACTTTTGATATGTACAATTCAGTGTTTTCAGTGTATTCACAGTTTTTCAATCATCACCATAATCTATTTTAGGACTTTTTTTATCATACCCAGTCCTCCAAAAACCCATGCCCATTACAGTCACTGCTCCTTCCTCTCCCTCCCCTAGAAACCATAGGTCTGCTTTTTGTCACTACAGAGTTGCCATTCTGGAAATTCATATAAACAGAATCACATGATATGTGTTGCTTGTGTGTGATAGTCTACTTAACACAATGTTTCAAGCTCCATTTATGCTGTAGCATGTCAGAAAGCCATTCCTTTATATGGCTGAACAGCATTCCATCATATGGGTAAACAATATTTTGTTTATCCATTTCAGTTGAGAGGCATGTATATTGTTTACTTTTTTAAGGTATTATGGATTGTGCTGCTGTGAACATTTTGTTTATAAGTTTTTCTGTGGATATATGTATTCGTCTTGGATATATTCTTAGGAGTGAATCATATGGTAACGATATTCAGTCTTTCGTTGCTCCATTGATGACAAGTGTTCATCATTTGAAGAGCTTGTCAGAAGCACTGAAAGAGAAGACTATCATTGGCTTTCTTAGCTTGTCTGTTTGTTCATTTGTACATTCACGCATTCATTTATTTATTCATCTATTTATCCTCTCATCTATTCACTCAGTGATGAGCTAGGGACACGATGAGTATATAACCAAGCAAAGGAGAAAGGACAACCAGATGGAGCAGTGCCTCAAAGATACAGAGAGCCTAACCAAAGTTCCTATTCATAACCAAAGCCTGAAGGGAGCAGTGCCCATGAAAGTATTAACACTGAGGATCCTGGATCATGATGCTCTTGGCTCCAGCGTGACCACAGCACAGCTTGGTTCCAAGCACCTGCTGTAGGATCTGCCCTCCTTCCACCACACCTGTCCCATCAAGCCCTCCTGAACTATAATTGTCTGCCTCTGTCTTACGTTGGCAGATAGTACCCATAGCTTGTATCTTCCTGGAACCCAGCACAGATTATGTGATGGGCCTTCTTTGTGCCTAACATCTTTTCTGTCTCCTTGAACTCCCTGGTTATAAATTCTGAC
The DNA here is from genome assembly GCA_004024765.1 of Zapus hudsonius. Lineage (NCBI taxonomy): Eukaryota > Metazoa > Chordata > Mammalia > Rodentia > Dipodidae > Zapus > Zapus hudsonius. The sequence goes on along the minus strand of PVHP010010256.1, from coordinate 28,291 downwards.
TCTGGCTGGGCGTGGTAATGCACACCTTTAATCCCAGCACTCAGGAAGCAGAGGTAGGAGGATCACTGTGAGTTTGAGGTCATGCTGAGACTACTGAATTCCAGGTCAGCCTGGACTAGCACAAGACCCTACCTTGAAAAACAAAACAAAAAAAAAAATTTTTAATAGATAAATTCTGACTCTGGGCAGTAGCCCTGTGGGACAGGGCCCTATGCACAGTGATCCCAACTGGCCACCTCTCCCTGCCAGACATTGCCTGGCTAAGTACAGATGATGTTCTATAGATACTTATCAATAATGAATGAGTGAACAAGCTGATAAATCCAATTGCATTGTCTCAGCGCCTCTAACAAAAGTTTTCTTTCTGTCTCCTTTTTGTAAATATTTATTATTTATTTATTTATTTATAAAAGAGAGTATGGGTGCACCAGGACCTCTTGCCACTGCAAACAAACTCCAGACACATGTGCTACTCATTACATCTGGCTTTTGTGTGTACTGGAGAATTGAACCTGAGCCAGCAGACTTTGCAAGCAACCCTCTTTAACCACTGGGCTATCTCCCCAGCTCCTGTGTGCTCCTTGGTGGACTGATAGCTCAGTGCCCTCGCCCATGAGCTGGGTCATGACTACTGCCTGTATTTCGGTTCAGGGTTGGTAAGTTGGTGGACACCAGCATGGACATTCAAGCTATCCAGCTCCCTGCCCTGAAGTATCAACATGAGAGGCGGGCAAGTGACTGGGCCGTGGATGGCAACCTGTGTGGGATGATGGACCCTACTGATGGCATTGGAGCTCTCATTGAGGAAGAGCAGGCCATGGTCAAGCTCAACACTGGGGTGAGTGCCCATGACTGAGGTTATACACAGCCAGCATGGGAAGGTGGGTAGTCCTGAGTACCTTATGTTAGAGCTGCTGTTACAGGCCAGGTGTGGGATTCAGGGGAGTCAATAAAGGACAGAGAGCAGATTAGAGCTCATGCTCCATGGCTCAGCAAAGAGAGGAAGCTGGGAACCTTTCAGTGAGCAAATGAATTTTTTTTTTCAAGGTAGTCTCACTCTAGCCCAGACTGACCTGGAATGCACTATTTACCCCAGGGTAGCCTCAAACTCATGGAGATCCTCCTACCTTTGCCTCTCAAGTGCTGGGATTAAAGGCGTGTGCTACCACATCCAGCTTTGAATTTTTTTCTAAGACAGGTTCTCCCTTTAGTCTAGGCTGGGCCTGGAACTCACTTTGTAGTCCAGGCTGCCCACAAACTGAAGAGGCACAAACAGCTCTGCTTCTTGAGTGCCGGAAATACTAGCATACACCACTATGCCTGGCCAAAATGTTTAATGTTCAAACTTGGGTACTCAAAAGGTGGGATGTTTGTTTATAAAACTTACACTGTGTCCTATTGGGAAGCCTGATCTGTGCCCAGCTCTGTGCTAAGCTGGCTCAGCAGCAACTTGATGAGGTGGAGAGCAGCAAAGAGGGTTCTTTTCCCATTTTACATCCAGAAAACTGAGAGCCAAAGTTAAATGGAGTTGGTTCTGTGCTGGATGGTAGTGAGTTGGGTGAAGGGAAGACAGTCTCTGCACTTAGCAGGCCAAGAAAGAGTGATAAGAGATGGGCGCATGTACTGCAGGGAGGCAGGTGAAGGGGCTTGTGTGTCTGCTTACGCATGAACTATGCCAGAGCCTCCTACATGCTGGTGTCTCCAATAAAGGTCAGAGTAAAGGCAGGGAACCCCAGCCAGTCCCCTATTGCTCTGGAATAAAACAGTGTCTATCAAGCTTCTGTGGCTGTGATGCAACCTCACAAGCCCTTGTGGAGATGTGTAGGGACACGTGCCCTTCTATAGTTCACTGAGCTCCACCCATGACACCCCAGTCACCACAAGTCACTCCTGGTATAGCTGCCTGAAGGAATGTCAGCCAAAGACACCAGGCTGGTACCACTTAGGTCAGCGTTTACCAGCCCTTGGGCACAGACCGTGTCACCTACTTCTCCTCTGCTGCAGCTTGCCCTCCACTGCCAGCAGTTCTGGGCCATGTTCTTGAAGAAGGCTGCCTACAGCTGGCGGGAATGGAAGATGGTGGCAGCCCAAGTCTTGGTACCCCTGACGTGCATCACCCTGGCCCTCCTGGCCATCAACTACTCCTCAGAGATCTTCGATGACCCTCCCCTGAGGCTAGGCCTGGATGAGTATGGCAGAACCGTTGTTCCCTTCTCAGTCCCGGGCACCTCTCACTTAGATCAGCAGCTATCTGAGCACCTGAGAGACATGCTGCAGGCTGAGGGGCAGGAGCCCCGTGAGGTGCTGGGTAAGGAGCCGTCCAGGCATGGGGCCCAGCTTGTGCCTGTGTCAGGGCCACCCCTGGGATGAGTAGTCCTTAGCTCTCCCTTACCCCCTAGCATATTTAGCAGCATCCCTGGTGTTGACCTTCACCCTTTCAAGACAATCAGAACTACCTTTAGACATTACTACATGTCCCTGAGGCACAAGGTGATACTGCTGAGTCAGAGGAAGTACACTGGGGAAATCAGAGAATGGGCACACCACTAGGACTCTGCTTGGTCAGGCATTCATTTACTGCACCTCCATCCTTCAGCCAAATTCAAAAGTTCAATATCTTTGTAATACTTCATTTTTGCTTATAGGTTAGGCAGGGTGACTTTTGCAGTCAGCTTCCTAGTTGCTGCACAGAAAAAACCCAAACAAAAGCGGCTTGTGGAGGAATGGGTTTATTTGGCTTACGGACTCGAGGGGAGACTCCATCCTGGCAGCGAAAATGATGGCACGAGCAGACGGGTGGACATCACCTTTGCCACAACACTGGAAATAGCAGCAGGAAGGTGTGCCAAATACTGGCAAGGGGGAGCTGGCTTATAACCCCAAAGCCCGCCCCCAACAACACAGCTCCATCGAGGTTGTAAAATCTAAACTGCCTTCAGCCGAGGATCAGTTACCCAGAACACATTCATTTGTTTGTGGGGGACACCTGGATCAAACCATGACAGTGAAAGTGTGTCTTCCTATGATATGTTGCCACCCAGTACCTTGAAATTTAAAACTTCTTGAGCCCCTGTCAGACATAGTTGGTTATTGCCCAGGCTTAGAACAGCCACCCTTCAGTTAAATTGAATATTCTGGAAGGTTTCTCATTTTATTAATCCCACATCCACACCAGCAGCCCCAAGGTTCAGTAGATGGAATGATGACAGAATGACAGAAATAAGGTCCTTCTTAGAAAAAGGTTAATTATATTGGGAGGCTTTTGGCACTGTCATGGATATTGCTTACCTGGCAGACCCAGCAGTCCAGGGCCCTGGCTCAGCTGTCCCTGATAAGTGCCTGTACCTGTCTCCACTGCATCCTTGACCCTGCCTTGCTCCCCAGGTGACCTAGAAGAGTTCCTAGTTTTCAGGGCCTCTGTGGAGGGGGGCGGCTTTAACGAGCGGTGCCTGGTAGCAACATCCTTCAAAGACGTGGGAGAGCGGACAGTGGTCACTGCCCTGTTCAACAACCAGGCATACCACTCCCCGGCCACCGCCCTGAGCATCGTGGACAACCTTCTGTTCAAGCTGCTGTGTGGCCCTCGGGCCTCCATCAAAGTTTCCAACTACCCCCAGCCACGGAGTGTCCTGCAAGCTGCCAAGGACCAGTTCAACGAGTACATGTACGTTCCGTTCCATCTACCTAGTCAGCTGCCCCTCACCTGGACTGACCTGGGATTCTGAGAGAAATAAGGCTCTGCAGGTGGCAGAGTGGTCTGTCCCACAGACGCTGTGGCTCTTGGCCCCTTAGTTTTTACATTTATGCCCATCCCATAGCACTGCAGTCCTCACCAGTGATTACCAGACCTGGTGGGTGGCTCTGCCTTCTCTTCCCAGCAGGGCAGGGGCTTTGCTGGGAGCTGAGAAAGGGCAACTGCACTTCTGGTGGGATGCAGGTTGGGAGGCCCAGAAATCAGGCTGAGGGGCTCAGATTTATTATGGGAAGAGTAGTCTAAGCCAAGGATGTTGATATTACTCACCCATGAAAAGTTTTCCACTCAGCATACAGTGTACAATCAAATGCTTGAGGTGGCTACTTCCCTTCAGTGTCATTTTGTTGAGCATCTCATCACCCCAAAAAGAAACATTTACCCTTTAACAGTAGCTCTCCATCCTCCCCAACTCCCAGCCCTGGCAGCTGCTTATCTGCTGTGCCTCTGTGGAGTTGCCTATTCTGGTTACTTCATAGAAACAGAATGTACATCACAGGACTTTTTAACACAGTTTCCAGTTCTACCATCATTACTCTCTTCCCTCCCCTACTCTCTACTCATCTCCTTGCCAGATAGTATTCTGGGTCTGAGTACCATTTGTTGAGGTGGACGTGGTCTGGTGGTTTTTAAGTCTTGGAGTAAGGCCATCAGAGCCTGTTTCTGTGAAGAAAAATTTGTCTATTGCAGAGACAACAGTGGGGTCTGGCTAGGTGTTGTAGTTAACCTCGTTGCTGTGACAAAAAGAACCTGACCAAAAACAGCTTGTGGAGGAATGGTTTTATTTTGGCTTACAGACATGGAGAGGGGAAGCTCCATCATGGCAGGGAAAATGACAGCATGAGGGTGGACAGCACCTCCACCACAGCACTGGGAACAGTGGCAGGAAGGTGTGCCAAAAACTGGCACCTCCATCAGCCCACCCCCAACAACACACCTCTAACAAGTTTCCAGTTCCAAAACTGCCATCAGCTGGGGATCAAGCATTTAGAACATGTTAAGTTTATGGGGAAACACCTGGATCATGCCACTACACTAGGGGTGGTAAATAGAACAGGGCAGAGGCTCCCAGGGGACACAGTGACAAGCAAGGTACAGGTGTTACTGACCCATAGTGCACAAGGACAGTGGTTCAGAAACTTTAGAGAAAAGCCTAGGAAGAGACCCTGTCCTGTTCAGAGGCTCCCAGGGAACATGAGAGGAGCCCGTGGAGGGAATGGAGATTTTCCTTGCTGGCCCATCCCCAGTTTTTGGAGTTCTTTCTTAACCCCCTAGTGGTTTGGCTTCTGCCCATGGATTTGGATGGTAATGACCACGGGCCTAATCTTTCCCACTACCCAGACACACTGTGCTCTGCCCTCCCCAGGGGCCGAAAAGGATTTGACATCACCCTCAATTTGCTGTTCGCCATGGCATTCCTGGCCAGCACCTTTTCCATCCTGGCAGTCAGTGAAAGGGCTGTCCAGGCCAAGCACATCCAGTTTGTGAGCGGCGTCCGTGTGGCTACTTTCTGGCTCTCCGCCCTACTGTGGGACCTGTTCTCCTTCCTTATCCCTACTCTGCTATTGCTGGTGAGTGTTGAGTGGTGTTGGACCCTATTCTGCAGACCCCAGGAAGATTACCTGAGGACCCCTGTGCAGAAGCAGATCCAGCAGAGAATTCCAGCCAGCAGTTTAGCCCTAATCCAGGACCCTTAGAAATGCTTAATGCTTTCTGCCGTGCCCTCTCTTGGGTAGGCAGGGCCCGGGTCAGCTGTCCTGGTTCTAACTCCAGCAGCCACAGGGAGGGAGGAAGCTGCTTCTCAGAGTGAGCTTGGGGCTAACAGCTGCGGCGTGGCCATGGGGCCTCGGATGGCTGGTCAGACCTAAGGACCATTGACTGCTTCCGAGAGTCCCCTTCCCTGTCCCCAGTTAGCTGCCTGCTGACCTGTGTGCTGAGCTGTCTTATCCTGCTGCTACACAGGTGGTATTCCGAGCCTTCGAGGTGCGTGCCTTCACACAAGATGGCCACATGGCCGACATGCTGCTGCTGCTCATGCTGTACGGCTGGGCCATCATCCCCCTCATGTACCTCATGAGCTACTTCTTCTCGGGCGCGTCTACAGCCTACACCAGGCTGACTATATTCAACATCCTGTCGGGCATTGCCACCTTCATCATGGTCACTATCATGCGCATCCCAGGTGGGAACCTGGAGACCACCCCTACCCCACTGACCTCCCACATAGCCGCTTTGTCTAGAGAGGCCCTGCTTAGCCAGCCACGGTGATGGGGGAATCTCTGCAGCATCTCCCCAGGGTTTATGACAGGAGGGGCCTCCTCCCCAAGCCCAACGTAGGCTATGAGTGCCTGGTCTTTGGGAACTCCTGGGACCTACCCTTTCTTGCCTGGATCTATCGTCAAGCAGGTATGGTATGTCCTCCAGAACTAACTGGTCTGTACCTCTTCACAGCTGTGAAATTAGAAAAACTTTCCAGAACTCTGGATCGAGTGTTCCTGGTACTGCCTAACCATTGCCTGGGGATGGCAGTCAGTAGCTTCTATGAGAACTATGAGACACAGCGGTACTGTACTTCCTCAGAAGTTGCTGCCAACTACTGCAAGAAGTACAGTGAGTATCAGACTATGGCCTTAGGCAGCTCCTTCCTTGGTGTTTGTCCAAGGCAACCAGAACATCCCCAGGACTCAGCCAGCTAAGGGGCCTATATTAATCCTTGTCTGTTGCCTGTAACACAGAAGCTGAGTAAGTTATAAAGCAAAAGGGGCTTATATTGACCTATGGCCCTCCAAAGATAAGGGCTCACTTCTGCCATCTTGCCAACAGAGTTCTAAATCAGCACAAGGTGTCACATAACCTGAGCTGAGGCATGTGTATGTCGCCTGGACTCTTCATGGGGATATGTCCTGTTAGCTGTATCTAATTCTAATAACCTCTCAGAGGCCCCATCTTTGAACACCACATTCGGATTGTTTCCATCCTCTTAATACCTCACAATTGGGATTAAATTTTGACCCTTGAGGGACAGTCACACCATAGCAAAGCTCCTCCATGCTTTGAATGGCCAGACACCCACATTGCCTGTATGTCCCATACCAACCCTTTGCTCTTAACATTCTGGGTGAGACTCTGGGCATCTGCTCTTCCCACCTGTCCTGCACCCTGTGACCTCTAGTACAGAGAACCACAGGTCAATCAATAGACTCATATCCTTTTACAAGCCTAGAAGCCAATGGTTCCATCAAGGCGCTGACAAGGCCACGCATCCCAGAGCCTTGTTGTTGTTCAGCTTCCTGTGGTCTCAGGGATTCCTTGGCTTAGCTATGTCAATCCAGTGTCCTTCCCTCTGTCTCTGTGTCTCAAATCTCCTACCTTTCTCTTACAAGGACTTGGACTCAAGACCCACCCTAAATCTTCCCTTTAAGACCTTTAGCTAATTCCATCTTCAAGAATCCACTCCTAAACAAGGTCACATCAGGTTCAGGGGCGTAACACTTGAATCTATCTTTGTAGAGCCCTGCCTGTACCTGGACAGCTCAGCTATCACTCAGACCCAGTCTCTGTCCTCTTCTGCTGAGCGTTACCCTGTGATTGCTTCTCAAGTACCTGTCCCAGTTCTAAACCTTAAGTGACTAAAGAGGGACGAGATTTGGCCATTTTCACATCTCAGTAGTCCCCCAAATCAAGGTAGCAAGTGTGAGTAGCAAACAAGGTTGTGATTGGTCCTTTGTCACAGGTGTGCAATGGGCATCTCACATGGTATAATCCCCCCAGAGCTGGGGAAATACCTAGGCTCATGTGACACTGACAGACATGGGGTACCCCTCAAGAAGAGCATAGAACTGTGGAGGAGGTGCTGGGCATTTGTGTGGACTAGGGAGCTGGGGCTTGGAATGGGAGCAGATGTTCAGCCAGGGGTCCAGCCTGGCTCCTTGCCCTACACAGACATCCAGTACCAGGAGAACTTCTACGCCTGGAGCACTCCAGGGGTTGGCAGGTTTGTGACCTCCATGGCTGCATCAGGGTGCGTCTACCTTACCTTGCTCTTCCTCATCGAGACCAACCTGCTGTGGAGACTGAGGACCTTTATCTGTGCCTTCCGGAGGAGGTGGACGCTGGTGAGTGGCTCCTGTACCACACAGGGATGCTGGCCAGATGCTTCCCAGATCGACACTGAAGGCCCACCTCCCTCTCAGGCCAGCCTGACAGCTCGTGCTCCCTGGGCAGCCCTCCCATGCCATGGAGCTGCCCATGACCAGCATATGTAGCACTGGCTGCCCAACATGGCCAAGTCCAAGAGCATAGGGAGGGCACAGCCCTCGTCACTCATTAAGGGCGGCTTCAAGGCCTAACGCTATGATGTTAGCCAGGCAGAGGCAGTAGCCAGGGCCACCTATGGCCAGCCTGGATGGGCAGGTGTTCCACTTGTTATCACATAATTCACTTTTTCAGGCATACTCAGATAATTCAGGTCTCCATTTCCTCCATCACAGACAAATAAAGTCTGTTGGGGTTATGTTGGGTATCCAGATTAACCTGGGTTGAATTGACTTTTCAAAAATATTGTAACTTTTCCAAAAAGGAGTCCTTTCCACCTATTAGTCTTTCCAGTCAGTTGCAGTGGTGTGTTGACACACCTATAGGCCCAACTGCTCAAAAAGCCAAAGAAGGAGGACCATTGAGCCTAGGAGTTTGGCGCTAGTCTGGCAACATGGCAGCAACCATCTCTTTAAATAAAAGAAAAAAAGGAGATGGCTCAGTAGTAAAGGCACTTGCTTGCAAAGCCTGCTGGTCTAGTTTTAATTCCCCAGTCACCCATGCATGTAAAATCGGACAGATGTTCATTTGCAGTGGCAAGATATCTTGGCTTGTGTGTGTATGCCACATACAGGCAAATAAATTTTTGTTTTGTTTTTTTCAAGGTAGGTTCTCATCCTAGCCCAGACTGATCTGGTATGCACTCTGTAGTCACAGCTGGCTTTGAACTCAGCAATCCTCCTACCTCAGCTTCCCAAGTGCTGGGATTAAAAGCATTTAGTCCCATCACTCAGGAGGCATAGGTAGGAGGATTGCTGTGGATTCAAGGCCACCCTGAGATACATAGTGAATTCCAGGTCAACCTGAGCTAGAGCAAGACCCTACCTCAAAAAAAAAAAAGAAAAGAAAAGAAAAGAAAAGCAAGCATGTGCCACCACACCCAGCTAAATAATTTTTAAAAAACAAATGTTCCTGGCTGAGTGTGGTGGTGGTTCATTGTCTATCATCCCTGTGTTATAGGGAGCATTTGAGATGGAGGCTGAGGCAGAAGGATCACCATTAATATGAAGGCAGCTTAGACTATAGTGATCCTATCTCAAAAATAAATAAAGAACTGGAGTGATTTCTCAGTGGATAAAGCATTTGCTGTACAAATGTGAGGACCAGAGTTCAGATCTCCAGCACCCACACAAATGCTGGGCAGATTTGGTAGCCTACCTATAATCCCAGAGTGCAGAGCCAGAGACAAGAGATCCCCAAAGCAAGCTAACTAGCTAGACTAGCTGAACCAGTGAGAGCTCTGGTTCGGTGAGAGACCTTGTCTCAATAAATCAAGACATCAACATCAACCTCTGGCCTCCACACACATATGAGAACACATACACCCACCACACACGCACAAAAAGATCTTTCACATTCCTCAGTGGCATTTGTGACTTTCTCCTTGAGTCTTCCGTCTGCTATCTCTGTGCAGGTGGTTGCTTCCAGATGCTGAGTTTAGTTCCTAAGGCCACTTGTCTCTTGTAAAGGTCCAAGTACATGTGTGGGTCCAGAACTAGGGTGAGAAGTCTTGAAAGCCTCAGTCCCATCAGATATTCCACATCAACCTTGGCCTCTGTCCTTCCTCCCATGGGGCTGGGATTCAGGCATGTGATCTTCATCTCAAACAATTAGGCAGAATTGCACAACCAGACATCAGTGCTTCCTGAGGACCAGGACGTGGCAGATGAGAGGAGTCAAGTCCTGGCCCCTAGCCTGGACTCCCTACTTGACACACCTCTGATCATCAAGGAGCTCTCCAAGGTAAGACAAGCACTGTCCTCTGCTGGCTAACTGGCTGGCTCTGAGGTCCCAGAAGAGGGATTAAGGCCATAGGGCTGGCCTAGCTTCAGGCCTCCTCACTTGGTACTTTCTGGCTGACATCCTTCAGGTTTATGACCAGCGGATGCCACTCCTTGCCGTGGACAGGATCTCCCTTGCAGTCCAGAAAGGAGAGTGTTTCGGCCTGTTGGGTTTCAACGGAGCTGGGAAAACCACAACATTCAAAATGCTGACTGGGGAGGAGACTATCACCTCAGGAGATGCCTTTGTTGGGGGCTACAGAATCAGCTCTGACATCAGGAAGGTGGGTGCAACAGGGAGGTCCTACTAGGCAAAGCAAAGGGGATGCTGTACAGGCAGGATGGGCTGGCATGTGGCTCATAGTGGGCACAGCACATGTGTAGACAGCAGAACAAGGTACATACAGAAAAACCCAGGGCCCACTTGCAAGTTCCTCACACTGGGCTGAACCCACAAGGGTGAGGGTGGACTAGAGGTAGCCCTTCTGTTACATGAACACATGAAGACAGCATCGAGGGTCTTTTTTTTTTTATTTTATTTTTTCGAGGTAGGGTTTCACTCTAGCCCAGGCTGACCTGGAATTCACTATGTAGTCTCAGGGTGGCCTTGAACTCATGGCAATCCTCCTACCTCTGCCTCCCGAGTGCTGGGATTAAAGGTGTGTGCCACCATGCCCGGCTCGAGGGTCTTTATGTGCTGAGCAGAGCAGGGAAAGGAAAGGGAAAAGCTCGAGCCTAAGAACTGGCTGTGGGATTCTCTCCTGAGCTGGTGGCAGGGGGCTGTGAATGAACTGTGGCACCCTTGGAGCCAGAGTGCATGCAGGCCCTCTGGAGGAAGAGCTCAGCCTAGTTTTCTAGATCCTACTATGTCTGACTCTGTGAGCAGAGTAAGAAACCAATCAAACATAACCAGCACATGCAGAGACAGGGCTGCATGCATGCAGGCACAAATGTGGATTTTATATTTGCTGTTGTCCAGCCCAGGTTACAAAATAATTTACTATGCTTAAAACTTGGAAATGTATGCAGGAGAGAGAAAACTACACCTGATCTGAAAATAGAGGGAAGAGTGAGAAGCTAAACATATGTAACTTGAGTTTAGAAGGAAAAAAAGAGTAGAGGAGAACTAATAAGACAAAGGGGCTCATGCCTTTAATCCCAGCACTTGAGAGGCAGGGATAGGAGGATCACCGTGAGTTAGAGGCCAGCCCAGGACTACAGAGTGAGTTCCAGGTCAGCCTGAGCTACAGTGAGACCCTACCTTGAAAACCAAAAAAAGAAGGACGAGGAGGAGGGGAAGAAGGAAGAAGAAGTCAACAAAGGGCAAGGAAGAATTTCCCCGTATCAAGTAAAAAAAGAGTCTATATCTTGAAGAATAAAGAAAAAGATATGCAATTTCCGGAATCCTCAAAACCCGGGCAAACCTTCCCTGCCAGCCACTGAAGCAGTGAGGCAAATGGCAGTCAGCACCCACCTTAACCTGTGAGGTCCACTGCTGCCTAGCTCTGCTGCATGTGGGCACCTGCTCAGACACCAGCTGCTGTGCCATCTGGAGTGATGCCCCACCACAGGAGTGCTGCTAAGTGAACACCTCTTATTGGAGAGAAGAGAAAGAAAGACTCTAGCACGGTAGATGTTTGTCAAATACCTGATAGGTGAGGGAGTATGTGATCAGTTTTCAGTGTAAAGTTTTACATGGTGACCACCTGTGTAATATGAAACCCCTTGGCTGCCTGTCATAGACCAGGCTTCCAGCCAGAACACTTGCTAGCACGTATCTGATCACTCTGGTAGCCTCCCTGAGTCAGTCAAGTCCTCATGTGCTGAGAGAGGGTTAGCTGTGGTTAGCCACCATCCTGGACAAACAAATTGGAAGAGACTTGGGATGGGCTTAGAGGTAGACACACAATATGGCTGGTGGTCACTGTGGTCCTCTGACAGGAGACTTGTCTGATCTATTCCCTCCTGCACCATGCTCTAATCTAGGTGCGGCAGCGTATGGGCTACTGCCCACAGTTTGATGCACTGCTGGATCACATGACTGGCAGGGAGATGCTGGTCATGTATGCTCGGCTCCGAGGCATCCCTGAGCGCCTCATCGATGCCTGCGTGGAGAACACACTGAGGGGCCTGCTCCTGGAGCCACATGCCAACAAACTAGTCAGGACTTACAGGTGTGACCTGCACCCAGCCCCCTGTCTTTGTGAATGAGCCCTGGCCTTTCTCAAGGTGTAGTCAGGGTGTCTCTTATCATAGAGCTTGAGGTGACAGATGAGTGGCTCAGGATCCCACCCATGGCTCCAGGATAAAGTAGGATTTGATAGCATGACTCTCAGGCATTACCAGATGAGAAGGCTGTCCTGTCAGTTCTTGCCACCCAGAGATAAAGCCAGTCAGTGATGGCAGGGATGCCTGGGCACAGGGCCTCCAGACCTATGTACTGAGATTTCCTGGGCTACCCCCTCTCATCTCACCTGAGGTGTTCTGCAGCCACGGGCATGGGTTTCTGCTGTGGCTCAGGGAGCTCATGTTAATTATTGACTTCCCATCCGGTACCTCTCCACCCCCCCAACCCCCCAGCGGTGGTAACAAGCGCAAGCTGAGCACCGGCATTGCCCTCATTGGAGAACCTGCAGTCATCTTTCTGGATGAGCCATCCACTGGCATGGACCCTGTGGCCAGGCGCCTCCTCTGGGACACTGTGGCCCGGGCCCGAGAGTCTGGCAAGGCCATTGTCATCACCTCCCACAGGTAGAACTTGGGTCTCTGTGGGTCAGTGGAAGAGCTGGAACAGGTGTCTGGGGAGGGGTTAGGTGAGAAGAAGACATGTCAGCAGCTGGCAGAGTCTTCCAGGAGAGTCCCCAGGCTCTGCACATGGGCCACTCAGTGCCTATCAAGAATGGCCTGATATGGGCAAGACACCTTCCTGTCTGCACAAGCCTTTTATATGTAGTGTGGGCGTCATTCTCCCCCAGCCCTAAGGCCTCTGTCCTTTCCCCAGCATGGAAGAATGTGAGGCCTTGTGCACCCGGCTGGCCATCATGGTGCAGGGTCAGTTCAAGTGCCTGGGCAGCCCACAGCACCTCAAGAGCAAGTTTGGCAGTGGCTACTCCCTGCAGGCCAAGGTCCGGAGTGAAGGGCAGCAGGAGGCGCTAGAGGAGTTCAAGGCATTTGTGGACCTGACCTTCCCAGGTGTGTGCTGGTTCCTGCAGCCCCTGCTGGATGTGGATGGCCCTGGCCCTGCTACAGAGTCTATGTCACATGCTTGACCCCAGGGACTAGGACCATGGTCCTGTGCACCCAGGCCACACTCCCCAACCTGACTCCCATAGGAACAGTCTCTCTTTTGTGCAGGCAGCGTCCTGGAAGATGAGCACCAAGACATGGTCCATTACCACCTGCCTGGCCATGACCTCAGCTGGGCAAAGGTGAGTGCAGGCTCTGGAGCCTCACCTGGTGCTAGCAGAAGCTAGGAAGAACGTACTGGGGTTCCCTCTTCTATGGTGATCCAGGCTCTTTTCCAGGAAGTATCACTTTCGAGTTTTCCTCTATCGAGGCTTCATACGCAAAATATCAGGTAGAAGGAATTCATTGCCTAAAAGGAAACTAGCCTAAAAGGGGCACACTTTGGTTAAGGTCATCCTTTGAGCTGGAAGGATGAACCTTGGCTTCCACCCTGCTGCCCCTGCACAGCCAGTGTCCTCTCCCCAGGAACATGGCTGGTTTTGTGGGACTGACTTCTCCCCAGGGCTTTAGGGAGGCCCTGGGACCTCTTACCTGCAGCTTTTCTGTTTCCCAAAGGTGTTTGGTATCCTGGAGAAAGCAAAGGAGAAGTATGGAGTGGACGACTACTCAGTAAGCCAGATCTCGCTGGAGCAAGTCTTCTTGAGTTTTGCCCACCTGCAGCCCCCTGTCACTGAGGAGGGGCGATGAGAAGCATCTGCTGCCTCCTGGACTCTAGGCAGGGCCAGGCGAGCCAGTGCACAGTTGTGTATCCTCCCCTCCCAGTTTCTCGTACCCTTTATTTTTAATCACTCTTTTCTATGATGGACATGAAAAAAAATCAAGGCCATATGCACAAATTGACCAAGTGTGTCAGTGCTCAAGGCAGGAATTGGCATGCAGATGTTCACTCCAGAGCCAGACTCTGGAATCCCTGTTCCCAGAACCAAAGCTTGTCCCGCAGCGCGTGCAGAAAGGCTGTGGGTCTTTGGGTGGAGAACTGTCCAGATGGGACTACAGATAATCCAGGGGGTTAAATTTCTCTGAGTGTTCACACAGAGTACCCAGAGATCTGACCATGTTTACATATGACACTAAGCTCCCCTGGGGAGGAAAAAGGAAGCCAGCAGGGATGAGCTTCAACAAAGCACTCCAGGATGCTGGAAGTGGGCAGTAAAGCTACAAATCACCGTCCATGAAGGGAAGATGCCAGCTGTGACTGGGTGCTGAGACCTTGATTTCCAGTACAACTATAGAGGCATCCTTCTGGGAGTTTAATGTTCCTCAGAGTGTGGACACTCGGCAAGACTAAGCTGGTCCTGGGCTGGCAACAGCACAAGAGAGATGGTGGCCAGACCTGGAGCACAGTGCTGTGTTCCAGCTCAGCCTTCAAGAAGTCACCAACCAACCACAGGACAATTAGGGACCACTACTGGGCTGAGTGGCTGTCTCTTGAGGATACACTAAACTTCTTGTGATTCCAGAAAATAAAGGCTGAGGGGACATGAGCAGTTTTTGAGTAATGCATGGGGTGGGGGAGATGGGGCTGAACCACTATCCCACAATCAAAATAGAAGGTTCTCATACCAAGTTTCAAACAAAAGTAGGAATTGGCATTTCTCAATAAAGCGGAAGCTTATAGGATTCACTGCCATGAAATGAATAGACCCAGGCAGGTGCAAAAGCAAGTCCCTTCCACAACCAAAAGTGTGGGTTGTTGTAGGAGGCTACACACCTGGGTACTCTGGAGGTATCTGACTCTAGAGTTATCCATGGGTACAAAACAAATTTCCAGAAGATTCTTCAGCATGAGCCCTTTTACACTTACGCACTGTTACTTCTTAAGATTTTCTAGAACTTTATAGTTCAAATTTATGTATTTTACATCCTTATGATATTATTTAGGTTTAGAAAAACTGCCATTGAGAAGTCACCAGCCACAGAACAGTCAGGGATACCATAGGGCTAACATGCTATAGCTGTCCAGAAAATAAACACTGAAGGGATATGATCGGTCTGAGACACATGCCATGGGGGTATCATGGGGCTGGGTTACTGTCTCACCACTTAGAAACAACTTCTAGTAGCACACATTCTCTACAATTCTTCAAACTAGCATCTAATTCCATGTGACCTAAGCACTGCCCCCCAAAATTGGGAAAGTAGGCTTGTTCTGGTTCCATGACCTCTGGGTCTGACCTAGAGCTGGGCTCTTGTCAGATTTGCTAAGTTTCAGTTGAGAGGCCAAACAGTACCTGGCTGCCCAGCCATATCCACAAATGCCTGCCACAAGGCATCCTTATATTTATTTAACTCCATATTAGAGGTTTAGGAATCTGCCATTTTTCTCCTTTCTAACAAAAGTTTTTAAAAAATATTTTCATCTATTTATTTTTGAGAGAAACAGCAAATGAGTATGAGTGTGCCAGGGCCTCCTATCACTGCAAATGAACTCCAGACACACATGTCATATGTATCTACCTTTATGCGGGTACTGGAGACTTAAACCCAAACCATCAGGCTTTGCAAACAAGCATCTTTTTTTTTTTTTCTTTTGGTTTTTCAAGGTAGGGTCTTGCTCTAGTCCAGGCTACAAACAAGCATCTTTTAACTGCTGAGCCATCTCTCTAGCTCCCATTTTTCTTCTTAAATAGTATTTTTGTTGTTTTTCGAGGTAGCCCAGGCTGACCTCCAACTCATGGTGATCCTCCTACCTCTGCCTCCTCAGTGTGGGATTAAAGGCATGTGCCACCACACCTGGCTTTTTTTTGTTTGTTTGTTTGTTTTCTAGGTAGGGTCTCGCTCTAGTCCAGGCTGACCTGGAATTCACTATGTAGTCTCAGGGTGGCCTTGAACTCATGGTAATCCTCCTACCTCTGCCTCCCAAGTGCTGGGATTAAAGGCGTGTGCCATCACACCCGGCTTTTAATAGCATTTTTCAAAGGGTGAATAAAGGAGTTTAGGATGGAAGGAACAGGCTATGTGAGGCACACATGCAAAACCAGCCTGCTTTGGTACATATGAAGACTGGCCATCCTATCAAGGACAGGATGAAGCTACCAGCAGAGGTCTTATGTGAGGACTGTCATAACCAGAATCCTTTTAGGAAGATGGCCCACAGCTATGTATGGTGCACAGTGCATGAGGATCCGAAGGGGCAAGCTCATGCACAGATATGGGCAGGATCCAGGACTCAGGGTAACTGGGAGGAGGAGCCTATGGCTGCATCCAAGTACAAAGCCTGGGTGACTGGAGGAGTAGCCTACTTAAAGATTCACAGGAAAGGACTACATGACCCCCACGTGGCATCATCAGGGCTGGATACCCAGTGCTGGAATGTCACCAGAGACAGGGCCAGGACCATGCCTCAGGAGCCCACCTCCACTGGCTATTTTGAGCTGTTGAAATTCTAAGCCATGGGGAAAGCAGAAGAAGGAACCATAGACTTCTGGGACAGGAGTCTGGTCTGCCCCTTCCTATTGACTCCCTTTGAGACCACTACGTCCCAGGCTGTTCCCAAATGGCTGCTGCATCTGGCTGCCTAGCTCTCCCTGGGGACTCAGCCTCCTGCTCTGCTCCCAACTCCAGTGAGCCCTAAGAGACAAGGTTCTGCCTCCTTTTCCCATGGGGCCAAGAGCAAGACCTCAGGACAGGTAAGTTTTGTCCTTCAGTCCTACAACATAGCTCAATGGAAACACTCATTGTACCCAGATCTTGGGGAGAGGGGGGAATAGGAGGGTGAAAAGCCCTACTGTGCTGAGGGCTAAAGCTAAGCCCCCATGGGAAGGGCATGCTAAGAGTATCAGAAATCCCAGATGCTGGTTTTTTTTTTTTTTTTTTTTTTTTTTTTTTTTTTTTTTTACAAGGACAGCCTTACTTTAATCAAGTTCCAGAACAAGGGACACAATTTCGGAAGGTCTGGGCTCAGCAGAAGTTGCACATCTGTGTGTGAAGAAGACTGTTTTCTAAAAACACCAAAGGGAGCATTGTGGCCAAGATGGCCTCCCGCCTCCCTGGATGCTACCCTGCAGGTGGCTACTTGGTCCAGCTGACTTTGGGGATATCGTAGTGCTCTGTGAGCGTGTCTAGGTGTCTGTTGAAATCCTCTACTCTCTGCTTGTGGGTTTTGGATGCTTTCTTCAGGATTCTTTCCATTTGCCGCTTCTCCTGCATCTTCTCGAAGGCCGCCGGGGTCCTCTTGTCCAGGCAGCGCCTCTTCTCCTCCTCGCTCTTCTTGCTCGTTCCCATCGCTTCCAGAAGCTTCACCTTGACCTTGTCCTTCTTCTTCTTCTTCTTCTGCTTTGTCACGCCCAGCTCCGCCACGCCCTTCAGCTTCAGGGGTCCCTTCTGGACCTGCTCGTACGCCTCCATGGCGCCCGGCATCTCCCAGATGCTGTTTTAAAGGTAGGACTTTTGGGCTGGAGTGATGGCTCAGCGGTTAAGGCACTTGCCTCCAGTGCCTAAGGCCCCGGGTTCAATTCCCCAGGTCCCACATAAGCCAGACCCACAAGGTGGTGGCCCTGGTGCTCTCTCTCTCTCTCTCTCTCTCTCTCTCTCTCTCTCTCTCTCTCTCTCT
>PVHP010010256.1:0-10547 GCA_004024765.1 Zapus hudsonius | reverse complement strand
TCAGTGAGGGCCTTCTTCCTCAAGATTACCTCTCTGGGGCTGTGGGGGTACACTCATCTAACCAGAAAACTTTGGCAGCTTCAGGACATCAATCACTACTGTGTACCTGGTGTTGCCCAGAACATACACTTTTGGATACAAGGAAACCTAAATAACAAAACATGTCTAGCATCTGCAATACAGAGGCAGTTACCCCCACCCCCCACACACACATACATGCCAGCACTGTCCACCTAAGCTAGTAACAGTATTATACAAGGTCCCCTCCTCACCTGACAGGTCATCATGGTCTAAAGCTAAGGAGTCAGGCCCAGGGAGGGGGGGCTGCCTTCCTCAACACACAGGGCTGCCCAGACCCCACTCCTGGGGCCTGATCCAAACCCCACAGAAGCATTCAAGATGACTCCTTGGTGGGGAAGTTCCCCACCTGGCTATAGCTGGCACACGTCTGCTATCACTACAGCTTTGCCCCAGGCCCAGCTAACAATCAGCTCATGGCTTTGTATCCAGCCCTCAGCCAGACCCTCCCCAAACCTTGTGAGAACACCTTGAGAAGGCAGCTCAAATATCACTATTGCTGACTTTTTAGCAGAAATAGACAGGTGACTTTAAGCTGAAGATGAGCACAGGCGCCTAAGCTCACAGCTTGGAACCAATGTCTCCCACCCCGAGGTTAGCCTGTGCTTAGTTTGAGAATCCAGAGGTGCTGAATGGAGGGGCCTGACTTTGAGGTTCACCCCTTGAGAACTGTGGAGGCTGCCCACAAATGTAGACTCCCCAGCTGGCCAAGCTCACCTGAGCCAACTGCCTGCTAGCCCTTTTGACCAACCCTGGTCACCCAGAAGGACCTAGCCACTGCCTACCTCCTCCCCACACTGCCCTCCTCAGTCATGCACCAGGCCTTCATGACCAGACCCTCAGCAGGAGGCAACTCCTTGTTTCCCTGTCAAGAATCCTTTCCCTCACTTTCACTTGCTAGGCCTCATCTGACCTTGGCAAGGAACCTGGTTTTAACTGTGGGTAGAGGGTTCTTGACAGGACTTGGGAATGTGTGATGCCTGACCTCCACCACAGCCCAGGTTGACCCTGATGGTGTCTTAGATGCCAGTCTCCAAGGGTGGTAACCTCTGAGGCCATCAGGCCTGGGGGAATGTTCTGCTTCAACATGGGCACATTCTCAAAGTGAAAGTGGCTCTGAACTCATTAGCAGGTGACCTTGAGCTCTGGGAAGAGGAGGAGATTGACAATGGCCAGGGTCTACAGCACTTCTGGGCTAGTCTGCTACTGACACTCATCCAGCAAACCAGTACCAAAGATGTCCTGGCTACCTGAAGCGTCCAGCTCCATGGCCCTTAGTTACCACAGAAGGTTAGTGATGGGGCGAGGGTAGGAGACACCAGAATTATTGGAGGAAAGAAAAGGGCCCAGTTTTGTGTGTGTGTGTGTTTGTTTGTTTTGTTTTTTCAAGGTAGGGTCTCCCTCTAGTCCAGGCTGACCTGGAATTCACTGTGTAGTCTCAGGGTGGCCTTGAACTCCTACCTCTGCTTCCCGAGTGCTGGGATTAAAGGCGTGCACCACCACGCCCAGCTTTAAGGGCCCAGTTTTATTTCTCATAATTCTTCCAAATGTTTCAGCTAATCCTCAAAATGGCAAAAGCCAGGATGCTCAACTTTGAAAGCTCAGTTGATGGCACATTTGATTACAGAAAGCCATAATATTTGGCAACAAATCTGATCAAAGCTTCTGAGTACATCATGCTTTTAGATTTAATATAAAATGTGTTAAAGCTTATACACATGCCAAATTAAATTACTTTGGCACATTAGGGGTAAAAACACAGAGAAGGGGCTGTTAACTCAGTTAATTTTGTTCCCCTCCTCCTATTTTTATGGTGGGGTAACTGAGCTGCCTTCAATCCACAGGGTGTCAGTGCTGCTCTGGACTCAGTGCTATGGGTTTATCCTGATTTCTGACCACTGCATGCTCAGAACTGTACATGCTGCCTGCTTGCCTCCAGGGCTCTTCCATACAGCAGAAACAGGCTGAAGACACCCCTCCCCTCTTCTGAGCCACTTACCCTTCGTGCCTATCTATGACAGATGTGACAGTAATGCAGAAAATTCAACTTATTCTAAATGTCCCACGCATCAAATCTAAATTCAACAGGGGTACCCAGACCAGAATGACTGGGCCTGCATCCCCAAGAATAAACTGGTGCCTCAGTGGAGCAGACTCCAGAAGTAGGCTCCTCTTCCCAGCTGTCCTGTCCCCAACTCCTTGGACTACATTTTTTTTTCTTGATGTAGGGTCTCTCACTGTAGCCTAGACTGTCCTAGAATTCAGTTTGTTGTCACAGGCTGTCATCAAACTTCCAGCAATCTTCCGACGTCTGCCTCCCGAGTGCTGGGATTAAAGGTGTGGGCCACCATACCTGACTGGGAACATCTCTCTCCTCTATTCCTCTGTAGTCACTAAGATGCACCCTGACCTTTCTTGTTTTTTATTTTTTTGTTTTTGTTTTTCGAGGTAGGGTCTCGCTCTAGCCCAGGCTGACCTGGAATTCACTATGTAGTCTCAGGGTGGCCTTGAACCTTGAACTCATGGTGATCCTCCTATCTCTGCCTCCCCAGTGCTGGGATTAAGGGCGTGCGCCACCACGCCCGGCTGCCTTTCTTGTTCTTGACTGCAATATGTATTCCGAACCTTAACTCACTTTTGATTCCTTCTTTCTAGGTCAGCCTAGATCCTTTATTTTCTACCTTGCTGCCTCAAACTTGTTTGAACCACAGTTGAGGTCTACTGCTAGTACATCTCCCTTCCTGGCACAATGAACAGCCTCCAGCACAGATCAGGTCCGAAGGCCCTGACAGTGACCTTCGCCCGGACGCCCCTGGAATAAATTCTCGGCGCTGCATCAGCGCATTCTCCGTGCTCTTCCGTCCCTTTTTCTAGAGCCGGGCACCTAGGCCCTGGCGGTTCAGGGGGGTCTCTGCAGGGAGGGCACCTCCTCTCATCTGCATTTCCTCAAGCTCCTCATTCTCTGCAGCTCCGGTGCTCACTCGCAGCATTCCCCGGCCGAGGCCGCATCTACGCCGTCAGAACTAGTGGGTTTTGACCACACTCCATAGCAGCCCGTCCCCTCGGAACCGCCTCGGCTCTGCGGGCCCTCTGGGTCCGCGGCTACGCTGCAGGGCCGCGGGGCCTGGGGCCGCCGCGAACTCAGTGCGCAGGCGCAAGAAGGCAGGTGCGGGGTTCACACAGGTCGCTAGGCGCCTTCCCCAGCCAACTACCCGACCGCCCGCTCCCGGAAGCGCAAACCAGCCCTCGGCCACCCCAGGAGCCTCCACGCTCCGCCTACAAACGGGCGTGGCCTCTCTACTCTCCGCAGCTCGTCCATTGGCTGGGGTGTTGACGTCATCTCCACGCGCCGGATGGCGGCGTCTTCCCGCTCCTCAACGCTGACGACAGCATCGCGCCGGCCTCAGCGTCTAAGAAGAGCGGGAGGAGGTGGCGGCGCGGGAAGATGTAAGTTGGGGGTGGCGGGGAAGAATCCGGCCACATCCGAGCTTCGCGGGCCGTCTGCCAGTTCTGGCGGGGCGCATCGTGGAGCGGGGCCATTCCGCAGCCCCGCAGTGCGACAGAGGCCTGCCGGCCGGTTGCAAACTTAAAAAGAAAGAGTGTGGCCCGGGGCGGGCGGAGTGGGAGGCGTCGAGGCCGCGGCCCGGAAGTGGTCGTGGCGGCGGCAGACGGAAGGGCAACCTCGCTTCGTCCGCTCGGCGGCGACCCAGGCCTGCAGGACTCTGGGCAGCTGGGAGTGCGGTGTCTTCCCTCGGCCCCTCGCCGGGCCGGAGAGCTGGGTCCGCCGCGTCGGGCCCTTCTCGTGCAGTAGTGAGTGAAGGGGCGAGGTCGGCGGGCGGGGACGGACTGCTGCTGTGGGCCGGCCTAGAAGGCTGCCTTCACCTGTAGTTCAAGAACTTACCCCACGAAGGGTTCTCAAACTCCCGTGGACTATTTATTCCCCGTGCTGGGCCTTAGAGGTCCGGCCTAGGGTGCCCCGAGCGTGGTGTCCGAGGATACGGAAAGGTTTTATGGTCGTTAGCAAGGAGACGTGGACGTGGAGTAGGCTCCCTCTGCCTTTTGTTATTTCGCATGCACTGCCCTGAAACGTACTTTCACGCGGGGAGGGTACGATGAAGATTTGTGCTGACACGCCACCGTCTCGAGATTTAACTAATTGTTCTCTCCTCTCTCTGGCTGTTGGACGCGCACCTTTCCGGAGGATGGGGGAGGTAACCAAGGTCCTGAACTGTTACCTGAACTTGTGTGAACAGAGAACCTCAACCTTTGCTTTCTAGCACTCAGCAAAGCCTGCGCTTACTCTGCGGTTCTTAGAATTTAATCTGCTTAAAGATAACTGCTGATACTTGTTTCGTAAAGCACATTTGGACAGATTTGGGGGGGTGCGATGGAATATTCCATGTAATTTCCACTGTAGCTCTGTGCTACGTTAATTACTGTCCACTGGTGGCTATGGAGCATTTAAATGTAGCTACCCAAACTCGGATGTTACTGAAATACATACGAAAGTAAAACGACTTAGTACTGAAAACACATTTAGTAGTTTTTATGTTGATCATACGTTAGGTAATACTTTAGTATAATGTGCCAAAATGTCTTATTAAAAATCAGTTTTGCAGGGCGTGGTGGTGCATGCACTCGGGAGGCAGAGGTAGGAGGATTGCCGTGAACTCAAGGCCACCCTGAGACTACATAAGTGAATTCCAGGTCAACCTGGACTAGAGCGAGAACCCTACCTTGAAAAACAAAAATCAATAAACAAAGAAATCAGTTTTGCTGGGCGTCGTGGTGCAGGTCTTTGATCCCATCACTTGGGAGGCATGCGTTTGAGGCCACCTGAGACTACATAGTGAATTCCAGGTCAGCCTGGGCTAGAGCGAGACCCTACCTTGAAAAAATAGTTTTGAAGTCAGATACAGCGGCACACTGCTTTAATCCCAGCACCCGGGAGGCTGAGGTTCAGAGTTCCAGGTCTAAAGTGAGACCCTATCTCCAAAAAGAAAAGAAATTAAATTTTGGAGTCTGGGTATATATGTCAATTGTATATTACTTGAACTTCTCTAGTAGGCGCAAGGCCCCAAGTTCTGTTCCAGCACTGTAAAAATGAAGTTTCACTTATTTTGTGATGTGACTGCTAAGAAATTTTCAGATTATAATTGGAAGGGGCTGATCATAAGGAGAGTTGTTCAGAGACCTTGTTGAGCATTCAGAAATCATGAATACTAAAGATAATGGATGTGGGTATATTTCCACATATGGAGAAGCAACCCTATCTTCTAACATTAGCTAACCTTGAGCATTAGGTAGCTGTCAGATTCATAGATTAATTTGGTTGGTGCAAATTAATTAACTTTGATGGCCTACACCTGTAATCCCAGTTGAGGGGGGGGGTGGAGACTGGAGAATCAGGAAATCAAGCCCAGCCTGTGGTAAAATACATAAAAACTCTCTAGGGGTGGTAGCATACACCTTTAATCCCAGCACTAGGGAGGGTGAGGTAGTATCTCTTGAGTTTCTGGTTAGCCTGGGCTGGAGTGAGACCCTGCCTCAAAAAAACAAAAGAAAAAACTCTGGGAACTGTAGTTGCCATCATATTGATCAGAACCCTTAGAAAAGATGAGTGTGATGTCCAAGATCACAGGCATAGCCTGTAATTAAATCCAGGAATGCTGACTCCAGACTCAGTCACTAGATTATTCCCACTGATTGCCTAGAACACTGATGTTATTGGGTGTTGTCTATAATGCATTCTTGTTTTAAGGCAAACAACTTCAGGACATGGTGGTGCACGCCTTTAATCCCAGCACTCAGGAGGCAGAGTTAGGAGGATCTGAGTTCGAGGCTACCCTGAGACTACATAGGGAATTCCTGGTCAGCCTGTACTAGAATGAGATTGGTCTGTACCTGGGGGTGGGGGAAGGAATAAAGATTTTATGCTCCAGAAAACTGCAAAGGTGTTCTGTCCTCTTCCACACATTTATCCAAAAACAGGGGCTCTATTTGGAAGTCATATCATTTATTCATCAGCACTTTGAAGCACCTCCCTCACTTGGAATTGGTGCCCCAATGGTGTGCTGTCTACCTTAGTCACACAGTC
Organism: Zapus hudsonius; assembly: GCA_004024765.1. Lineage (NCBI taxonomy): Eukaryota > Metazoa > Chordata > Mammalia > Rodentia > Dipodidae > Zapus > Zapus hudsonius. The sequence goes on along the minus strand of PVHP010010256.1, from coordinate 4,372 downwards.
AAGGAAGATTACACTCAAGAAGAGTTGAGATACATACCCTAAGGCCTTTGCTTATATCTTGCTCTCTGGAATTAGTTAAAATGATAGTTCCTGAAAATAGGCATGGGCGGGAGTCTGGAGAGAGGGCTCAGCAGTTAAGGTGCTTGCTGCAAAGCCTAATAACCCAGGCTTGGTTCCCCAGTACCCATGTAAAGCCAGATAGATGCACAAAGTGGCAAATGTATCTGGAGTTTATTTGCAGCACCCATTCTGTCTCTGCTTGCAAATATTTTTTTTTAAATAGTCTGTTGTATGCGCCTTTAATTCCAGCACTCTGGAGGCAGAGGTAGGAGGGACTACTGAGAGTTTGAGGCCACCCTGAGACTACGTATTGAAATCCAGGTCAGCCTGGGCTAAAGTGAGACCCTACCTGGGATGGGGGCTGGGGAGTTAGGAACTGGCACAGAAGGAATTACTTTCTATTTAGTGCCATTGTCAAGCACTTTGCCAAATCCTTATTTATGTGGCATGCAGAATCTCACCCCCTTCAGCCTCATTTTTCTTGCATTTTCAAAGTAAAATGCAGACATGCTTATATATGCCTCCAACACACCTTGAATCTAAATCATTAACAAAAGTTAAGTGTTTGCAGTGATTTTTAAGACCTGCTTTTTAATATTCCTGTGGGATATTTTGTCCATTTTTGACTATTTTGATTCAGTTGCTAGTTGCTCTTTAAATGGCATTGGCCTCTAGTCATATTTAATTTCCCAAAGGAAATCGCAGCAATAAGGCAAGTCCGATCCAGTCAGGAGAGTATGCCAGTGTGGTGCTACAATATTTTGAAATGAATTCTAGTGTTGTGCAGCCTCTAAAATAGCAGTGATGGGTACAGCCACCTTCCCTGTATCCTTAAGAAAAAGATGGGCTTAGGAGTCTTGACATTCCTGTGCCATTTGTGTTTTTTCAGTAAGGAAAAAAGACAAACTAAGGTTACCATTCCACCTTTGCTTGTGCCTCTTGTAGAGGATAGAGTCCTCCATGAGGAAAAGGTGACCGTCCCCCAGGTGTTCTGGCTATATGGACACTTGCTGTTTACTGTGTTGCCTTGTTCTCTTGTGTGCTCAACCTATTATTGCCTTGCCAATTCGTTCATTCTTTATTTAAATCTTTTTATCTTGTTATTAGGCTGCTCTTTGGCGTAAATTGCAATCGATTAGGGATCGTTTCTGAGTCTCAAGTTAGAAGTGAGAGTTCAGATAAGTGAGGCCGCCATTGCTGCTTTGAACACCTCAGAAGGGGAGAATGGATTTATCAGGAGTGAAAAAGAAGAGCTTGCTAGGAGTCAAAGAAAATAATAAAAAGTCCAGCACTAGGTAATTCTTCTGTAAGATTTTTCTAGTGCTACTTTGGGGGTGCTTGCTTGCTGCTAAGGACCTTACAAAAAAGGGGAGATTTTTGCATTCTTCAATGAGTGTCCTAAGCCACAGATCATTTTGCTTTGATCACCTGGGATCTTTTGTAGCCCTTTTGGACCCCATTTTTGGGTTGTGCTGTTTCAGGGTTTGGTCAGGGGAGTATACAACCTTACACTCTTCCTCACCATCCAGGGCTCCTTCTCCTACCAAACGTAAGGACCGCTCTGATGAGAAGTCCAAGGATCGCTCTAAAGATAAGGGGGCCACCAAGGAGTCAAGCGAGAAGGACCGTGGCAGGGATAAGACTCGGAAGAGGCGCAGTGCTTCCAGTGGGAGCAGCAGCACCAGGTGGGGCAGAGAGGCCACTGTGGCAGCCGTGTCCCAGTCTCCTGCGCAGGGCCCATCAGGAGCTGCCTTTTCTTAACTAGTTTTAAAACAGCTACACCCTCTCAGGTGGCTGTTAACAAGGCCCTAAATTATGGCATCTGGTTTGCAGTCTGCTCTCTTTGTCTATGGAAAGTGATACTTGGCTTTTTTTTTTTTTCTTTCCTATAATACTAAGGAATGACATTTTTGGGTATGTTTTTCTCTAGGTTATATCTTCACTCAGAATTGTAATTGGGTGGCCCTAGTCTAGAGCTCATTTTTCAGTAGTTAAAAACCAGCCTGAAACCATCTGCAGGCCCTTGGCAAGCTGAGGTTAGCGGTTCTGACTTTCTCCAACTTCCTCGTTTCCTGTCACCAAAATGTGTTGAGGGTTGTCAGAGAAGGGAGTATTCTCCCCACTGGGAAGAGCATTGGGGCTTGAAGATCGCTAGATAGCAGTTTCCTCTTCTGCAAAGGCTCCTGTGGAGAAATGTGGCTCCTGCTCATTGTCACTCTGCCACCCTGTCTTGACCTCAGGTCTCGGTCTAGCTCAACCTCCAGCTCAGGCTCCAGCACCAGCACTGGCTCAAGCAGTGGCTCTAGCTCCTCCTCTGCATCCAGCCGCTCAGGAAGCTCCAGCACATCCCGCAGCTCCAGTTCCAGCAGCTCCTCGGGCTCCCCCAGCCCTTCTCGGCGCAGGCATGACAACAGGCGGCGATCCCGCTCCAAGTGAGTGCAAGTTGATGGGCCTGAGTTGTATGTTACATTATTTAAAAATAGATCAAAGCTGGGTGTGGCACTGCATGCCTGTGATCCCAGCACTTCTGAGGTGGAAATGGGAAGTTCAAGTCTAGACTGGGCTACATTGAGACATTGTTTCAAAAAATACAGAACTAAGCCTGTTGTTGTGGTGCACATCTTTAATCCCAGCACTTGGGAGGCAGAGGTAGGATTGCTGTGAGTTCAAAGCTACCCTGACATAGTCAGCCTGAGCTAGAGAAGCAAAACTACCTTAAACAAAAAAGAGGGAGCTGGGAAAATAGTATGTAAAAGCACTTACAACCTGAGTTCAAATCTCCAAAACCCACATATAGCCAGGCGTGGTGGCACATTTGTTATCCCAGCATGCTTACAGCAAGATGGAAGGTAGGGACGAAAGCTCATGGGCCAGCTAGCCTGGCGAGTCTAGTGGTGAACAAGAACTTGTCTCAGGCAAGGTGTTTATTTGCAAGCAGAGAGAGAGAATGAGCACTGAGGCCTGCAGACAAATTACTTTGTGCTTTTGGCTTTACGTGTATACTGGGGAATCAAACTCTGGTTAAACTTTGCAGGCAAGTGCCTTAACCGCTAAGTCATCTCTCCAGACCAAAGGTTTGTTTTTGACTACACTTGATCTTAGCCAAAAGGCCGAGAAGCGATAAGGTTTGTTTTTTTAAAGGGAGAGAAGAAAGGATGGTCAAAAGGAGTCCTTGTTTTGTTGGAACATAGGTAGGAGGCACCAGGGTCTCTTGCTGCTGCAAACAAATGCCAGGTGCCTATACCACTTTTTGCATCTGGCTTTATTTATTTGCAAGGAGGGGTGGGAGAATGGGTATACTAGAGCCTCCAGCCACTGCATGAGAATGTCAGGTGCATGCCTCACTTTGTGCATCTGGCTGTACATGGTACTGGGGAATTGAACCCAGAGCATCAGGCTTTGCAAGCAAGCACTGTAACTGTCAAGCCATCTCTCCAGCCCTGCATCTGTCTTCGCTTGCTAGGCAAGCACTCATCCACTGAGCTAAATCCCCAACCCTGCATCTGTCTTTATGTGGGTGCTGGTGAATTGAACTTGAACCATTCAGCTTTGCTATCAAGGGCCTTTAACCTCTGAGCCATCTCCCTAGCCACCAAAATTAAAAAAAAAAAAAAAAAAGGCACAAAAGTCTCTCTAAATCAGATTTTTTTTGTTGTTGTTTGTTTTTCGAGGTAGGATCTCACTCTAGCCCAGGCTGACCTGGAATTCACACTTTGTAGTTTCAGAGTAGCCTTGAACTCTCAGTCCTCCTCCCTCTGCCTCCAGAGTGCTAGTATTAGTGCTGGTGTGTGCCGCCATGTCCAGCTTAAAATATATATTTATTCATTTATGTGTGGTGGGGGTGCACACTGGGGCCTCTTGCCACTGCAAATGGATCGCCAGGCATGTCTTTTTTGTAGGGTCTCGCTCTAGTCCAGGCTGACCTGAAATTCACTCTGTAGTCTCAGGCTGGCCTTGAACTCACTGCAATCCTCCTACCATGCCCGGCTAGGCATGTCAATTTCTACATCCAGCTTTACATGACTGGCTGGGAAATTGAACCCAGGCTGGCATGCTTTGCAAGTAAGCACCTTTAACCACTGGGCCATACCTACCCACCCCCCATCTCCCTAATCAGATTTTTGAGGCAAAGATAATGTTGTGAAGTAGTAGGAAAATCTAGTAAAAGCTGTTAAACAAGCCAAGCAGGTAATGTCCTGCTAAAAGGAAATCTAGGGCTGGAGAGATGGCTCAGCGGTTCAGGCACTTGTCTCCAGTGCCTAAGGCCCTGAGTTCAATTCCCCAGGACCCACATATGCCAGACCCACAAGGT
>PVHP010010255.1:0-48057 GCA_004024765.1 Zapus hudsonius | reverse complement strand
TGTCATTACCCAAACTGTGAGCAATAAGTTTCTATTTTTATGAATTCCCAGACCTGACTATGACTTTGTATGCCTGGAATCCCAGAACTCAAAGAGTCTGAGGTGAGAATCATTGTGAGTTCAAGGCTATGCTGGGCTGCATAGTTCCAGGTCAGCTTGGACTACAGTATGAGACCCTGTCTCAAGAGCACACAAAAGTAAGTAAATAAATAAACCAACAAACAAATAAAGTCGACAGCCTGAGTAACACAAATGGATGACAACTTCCTTGCTAATTCAGTTTGGAAATCACAATCCATTACTTCAACCTTTCATGGTTATCTTTGGCTCATGCCTTCAATCCTATTGTACCATGTGTTATAATTAGCTGAGTATAAGAAATCCTGCTATCTATCTTTTCTACTTTAATAACTTGGGCATCTGGGGCCGAGGCCAATATGCATAACAATCTTCAACATAGCATTGGGCATTTTGTTAGTTATACTACCATCCTGAAGATAGGCCCACACTGCACCACAATACTTTAAACTTTGTCCCATTACCAAATGACACTATCTGTAATGCGTTATGAAAGAACATTCTAGAGACTAGGGAGATGGTTCAAAGGTTAAAGGTGCTTTCTTGCAAAGCTTGCTTGCTCAGAGTTCAAATCCTGACAGGCCAGCCACTCCCCAGCCTCTGGAAAACCTGGTGACACCCTGGTTTCTGGGGGCAACTGAAGGTACTCCTTTATGTGAATGGATTGGTATCCACAGTATAACAATGGTTCCTGGCATCTGCAGGAAGCCTCTTCTCATACCCTGACCACATTATTGCTCCTCCTTCTTTTCAGAAAATGGCACCATCTGCAACTGCTCACAGACGTGAAGATCACCATGTACAAGAGTCCTTGGAGGCCTCCTGAATCTACAGATCTATGTCTATACCTTCATAAGCCCTTCGCTCCACAGCATATCCTGGGAAAGGCCATCATATGCCTGTTCATTTCTTCTTTTCCATTTGTTCATCCCTCACCTTAACACTGAACTTCTGACTCCCACCCTCCTCAAACACCAACCACACACCCTCCCAAACCACATCCTTCTGACTCACCATCTCACTTAATGACATCATAAATCATCTACTTGTCCAAGCCAGAAAGTAGTTCCATTAATCACATCCTTCTCACTCTCACTTTCATTTCTACCTAGTGCAGATTCAATTTCTTTCAGATCTCTGGAAATCTACCATCTATCTCCATGCCTGTTTCTACTTCACTGTTGCATTTTGCAGCACCTGCAAAAGTTGTATTCTTGTTCTAGTTTTACCTGAAGTCATGGGACTGCTATTCTTTTAGAAAGGTCTTTCCACTATGTAGGATTGACCTTGCATTATACCATTCAGGAAGGATTCAGTGTCAGTATAGCATCTAAAGGCCTTGCTGACCTGTTCTACTTGCCTCTTGCTGCCCATCTATTGATAAATGCATATTCTCTCCTGCTTTTTCCCTGGGCCTCTTCTCTCTTAACAGAGTCTCAGCACTGTAAAGCCTACGCTATATCCTTCACACTTATGATCCTCCTGCCTCAGCCTCTGGAGTGATGGGATTATAAACATGTGCCAACATGGCTGACTATGCATTGTGTTTCCAGGCATACTGAGTTGTTGTGGTACATTGAGCACTCAGTTCGTTTTCTCTCTCATCCTTGGCCCCTGCAGGTATGTTTCTACAGTTTGGAAGTCACCCATCTCACCTGGTTTCCCTTGCTGCTGAAACTTCAGGACTTCTCCCAGCAGGTCATCCTCTTTGGCTCTTCCCATCTCATGGTAGGCAGGGCATTTCCTGTGGGTCCTAAGAGAATCTCACTGTTGTCTCCATCATGGCATATACCATAATATGTACATGTCCTCAATGCCACTCAGTGCTTTGGCAGTCCTGTCTCCATCTTTATAAACCCCTGCCAAGAATGTTTAACAAATAATGAAATTTGCAGGAAAATAGGTGGATCTTGAAAGGATCATATTAAGTGAGGTAACCCAGGCTCAGAAAGCCAAACACTCATATAATGGCACACCCAGTAGCCTTGGATTGTTACTAGAAATACTTCAGTGCTAGGGATAGGATACCTGCTAGTGAATTGTTGGCCAGGGAGGTTCCTGAGGTCCCCAAAATATAACCGACCATTGCCAAGGCTTTTGGATGCCCATCAGAATGAAATGGTAAGACCCTATTGCTGAAGACCACATATGCTTGAGCTGCAGTCACTGAGAAATCATGCAGGAGCTGAGCTATAAACCTCCTCCCTGACAACCAGCTGTCAGAAAGCTGGAAAAAGTTATGGCTGCCTGCAGCCCTATGGGAGAGAGAAGTCATCAATGGTGGACAGCAGTGGACCTTGTAAGCCTTAAGACTGGCCATCCAGGCCCAATGTGCCAACTGGGGCAATAGTGGCACATCTATTGTGGGGGAAACCAATTGCTCTCTAATTGGACTGGAGGCCTGCTCCAGGGGAGGGAATACATGCCTGGTACCGAACACCTAGTCAAAAGCCTATGGCAGGGAAGTTATGGAACTCTAGGGGAGTAATGCCTGCTGTTATCTGGCTAAATACATATATTATGCCCACCAAACTGCCTTATAAACACTTTTTTTAAAAAAATGAGCATACCCATATAATAATGCTACTCTCACTTTTGGCATTCTGACTGGGGTAAGGTGGAATCTCATTGTAGTTTTGATTTGCATTTCCCTGATGATTAAGGATGATGAACACATTCTTAAATGAATACTGGTGTTTCCATTTGTTTCCTCCTTTGTGAATTCTCTGTTGAGATCAATGCCCCATTTTGTGAGCACTGTTTTTTTTTTTTAGTTCTTTGTTAGTTCTAGATATTAAACCTCTGTCTATGTTATAGCTGGCAAAAATTTTCTCCCAGCCTGATGGTGGTCTATTGGTTCTGAGTATGGTATGTTTGTACAGAAACTTTTAAGCTTGATGAGGTCCCTTTGGTTAAGTGATTGCTGCACTTCCTGAGCTACTGGAGGTTTGTTCAGGAAGTTTTTCCTATTCCTATCTCATGAATAGTTTCTCTATTTTCCAGGGTTCCAGGGTTTTTAGAATTTTGGGACTTGTGTTGAGATCCCTGATCCATTTAGAGTTGATTTTTGTGCATGGTGAGAGGAGTGGATCTATTTTCATTTTTTACAAGTATTTATCCAATTTGTCCAGCACCATTTGTTGAAGATGCTATCTTCATACCAGTAAACTTTGTTGGCACCTTTATCAATGATCAAATAACTATAGTTACTTGAAGTAAGAGCAGGGTTTTCAATTCTGTTCCATTGGTCGGCCTGTCTGTTTTTATGCCAGTACCATGCTGTTTTTGTTACTATGGCTTTGTAGTATATCTTTACATCAGAAATGGTGATACCACTGGAGAAAGTTTTTTTTTTTTTTTTTACTAAGGATAGATTTGGCTATCTGAAGCCTTTTGGCATTCCAAATAAATTTTGAGATTATTTTTTCTATATCTGTAAAGAAAGAATCTGGGCTTTTTAATGGCATGACATTGAAACTGTATATTGCTTTTGGAAGAATTGCCATTTTTACTATATTAAGTCTACCTACAGTCCAGGAGCATGCAATATCTTTCCATCTTTTCACATCCACCTCTATTTCCTCCTTGAGCATTTTAATGTTTTCATTATATAAGTCTTTCACATCCTTGGTTAGTGTTATTCCAAGGTATTTTTTTTTGAGGCTATTGAAAACGAGACAGCCTCTCTGATTTCTTTTTCTGTAGGTATGTCATCTGCATACAGTAAGGCTACTGATTTTTGTGCATTAATTTTGTATCCTGCCACTTTGCTGAAGGAATTTATCACCTTCAGGAGTTTACTGGTACTATTCTTCAGGTCTGTTATGTATAGGATTATGTCATCTGCAAAAATGGATAGTTTTACTTCTTCCTTTCCAATTTGTATCCCTTTTATGCCTTTCTCCTGTCTTATTGCTTGAGCTAGAACTTCAAGCACTATGTTGAAGAGCAGTGGTGAGAGTGAACACCCCTGTCTTGTTCCTGATTCTAGTGGGAACTCCTTGACTCTTTCCCTATTGAGTATGATTTGGACTTTAGGAGTTTTGTATATTGCCTTTAAGACATTGAGGTATTAGCCTTCTATGCCAGCCTCTCCAGCATTTTCATCATGAAGTGGTGTTGAATTTTGTTGAAGGCCTTTTCTGTGTCACTTGAGATGACCAGGTGGTTTTTGTGGTAGAGTCTATTAATGTGGTAGATTAATCAACTTCTGTATGTTGAACCATCCCTGCATCCTACCTGGTCTAGGTGGATAATATTTTTGATGTGTTGTATTCAGTTTGTGAGTGTTTTGTTCAGGATTTTTGCATCTAAGTTCATCATGGATATGGGACTGTAGTTTTCCTTTCTTTTTGTGTCATTGTCTGGTTTTGGGATTAAGGTGATGCTAGCTTCATAGAAGGAGTTTGGAAGCATTCCCTCTTTTCCTATAACACAAAAAGGCTTCAGAAAGAGTGGTTTCAGTTGTATGATGAAGGTTTGGTATAATTCAGCTGAGAATCCATCAGGTCCTGGACTTTTGATTATGTTTTCAATCTCTGTGGATGTGATGGTTTATTTAGGAGCTTTATCTGCTCTGGGTTAGGCTTTGGTAGATGATAACTGTCCAGGAATTCATTCATTTCTTCCAGGTTCTCCAATTTTGTGGAGTAGAGGTTTTGGAAGTATGACCTGATGATTCTTCTAATTTCATTGGGGTCTGTTTTGATCTCTTCCTTTTCATTTCTAATTTTCTTGATTTACCTAGTGCTTTCTTTAAAAAAAAATTGTGTGTGTGTGTGTGTGTGTGTGTGTGTGTGTATGTGTGTGTGTCTGTGTCCACACCATGGTCTCTTGCCACAGCAAATAAATAGCTATCTAGCTTTATGTGGATTGATAGGGAACTGAACCTGGGCCAGCAGGCTTTGCAAAGCAAGCACCTTTAAGCACTGAGCCATTTCCCCAACCCCTATCTACTGTTTTCTGATAAAGAACAAAGACATACTATTGTCCCCTCCAAATAGGCCTGACAATCACGTAGACTGTAAAATGCCCCTTAGAAAAGCTGTATATTCTAGAGCTTAAGAAATAGTATAGAAGGGCTGGAGGGATGGCCCAGTGGGTAAAATCACTTGCCACACAAGCATAAGCATGAGGACCTGAGAGGGCCGGAGACTGCCTACATTCTACCCCCAAAACCCATGCAGAAAGCTGATGGGTATAGCTCAGAGGTAGAGCATTTGGTTGCATACAGAAAGCTGAACAAGGCCACGCATGCCTCTACCCCCAAGCCTGTGGGTGGTAGCGACAGCAGGACCACTAAGGCTCCTAGGTTGGTTCTATGTTCAGTGAGAGACTCAAGGAATCAGTGTGGAAGAGAGATAGACCAGAACATTCCATGTTCTTCTCTGGCTGGGATGTGCACATTGGCATACATACACATACACCATGTATTCACACCCCACACTACATACATACACTCATGCTGAAAGAGAGAGGGAAAGAGAGAGTGAGAGAGAAATCATGTAAAACCTACCTAAAATGTAGAGAAAGACAATGGTCTCTAAGATCATTGTCTCCTCTCACCCTGTGGTCATGTATAATGCTGTACAAAGGTCCTGTCAGCTTTCTTGTTGCTGGCAGAAAGAATCCGACCAAAAGTAGCTTGTGGAGGAAAGGGTTTATTTTGGCTTACAGACATAAGGGGAAGCTCCATCATGGTAGGAAAAATAACTATGAGCAGAGGCTGGACATCACCTCCTGGCCAACATCAGGTGGACAACAGCATCAGGAGAGTGTGCCAAACACTGGCAAGGGGAAGCTGGCTATAAAATTCATAAGCCTGCCCCCAACAACACACCCTCTAAATTGCCATCAGCTGGGGATCAAGCATTGAGACTACATTAAGTTCATAGGGGACACCTGAATCAAACTACCATAGGCCAGCTACATTGTCAACTCTCACCATGGGCATCAGGCTGTGCCTTGCCCTGAGTGACTCCACCTTACAAGTAGCATTTGGCTCCATTGGGAGTACACATGCAGAGGCAAATGACTGCACCTTGTGCATGGACACACCTCCACTTGCTCAGCACCACCCATGAGGTACAGACTGACAAGTAGTTTATTCCTACCAGTAAAAAGATACCACCTATATTGGGCTGAAGAGATGGCTTAGTGGTTAAGGTATTTGCCTGCAATGCAGAAGGACTGGAGTTTGATTCCCCAGGACCCACATAAAGCCAGATGCACAAGAGGGCTCATGCATCTGGAGTTCATTTGCAGTGGCTAGAGGCCCTGGTGTGCCCATTCTTTCTCTCTGCCAATCTCTCTTTCTCTCTAAAATAAATAAATAAAATATTAAAAACATGATACCACCTATAAACTTATCAAAGTAGACTGTCGGGCTGGAGAGATAGCTCAGTGGTTAAAGGCACTTGCTTACAAAGCCTGATGGCCTGGGTTCAATTCCCTAGTGCCCATGTAAAGCCAGATGCACATTTGCAGTTGCAGGAGTGCCTGGTGCACCCATACTCTCTTTCTTTTTGTCTGTGTGTCTCTCTTCTCTCTCTTAATAATAAATAAATAAATATTTTAAAAAGTAGATTGGGAATATATTAGCACATAGGCATATTAAAACAATATCAGGCCAGGCGTGGTGGCGCACGTCTTTAATTCCAGCACTCCAGAGGCAGAGGTAGGAGGATCATCATGAGTTCAAGGCCACCCTGAGACTACATAGTGAATTCCAGGTCAGCCTGGGCTAGAGTGAGACCCTACCTCGAAAAACCAAAAAAAAAAAAAAAAAAAGTATCAGAAAAAACAGAGGATTTCCATGAGTTCAAGGCCACCCTGAGACTACATAGTGAATTCCAGGTCAGCCTGGACTAGAGCAAGACCCTACCTCTAAAAACAAAAAACAAAAAACAAAAGAAAAAACAGGCCCAAGAATTTATCAAATACAGTGGATCAGCAACCCTCACCTGGGACCCCATAAAAAGAATACCTAACACTGTTATGGTAATGATGGTCCCACTTGCCTGTCATCTGACCACACAGTATGTGTATCAAGGGACAGACAAGTAGAGAATTCCGAACTCTCTCTGGGAGTATACAGCCATACCACCCTGAATGGGCCTGGCTAAGATATATCTTGTGAAGGTATTATTATTCAATAAATTTTGATTGGGATTTGGCAAGATAGATAGGTGTCTGTATATTTCTGGCATAGGACACTCACACCTTGAGAGTGTGAGCTCAGAGTACATGCACAGTGCTCTACAATGGGCCTTTTGACCTTTGTCCGCTTCATCCCCTGAGAGTATGCTGTTCTACTATGCAGTCAATTCTGTCCATCTACTACCAAAAACAGTGAAAATTTAAATTTAATGTAAGTTTTTAGCAAGGGAGATTTACATTTGGAAAAATTCACTGTGGCTACTGTGTGATAAGTGGATTTGAGAGGCCATGTGGATATAGAAAGCTAGTATCTTGAGTTAAGGATAATTACAAGTACTTATCAAGTAAGATGGAGTGAGGTCCTTACCACTAATGGAGATAGTGTCTTTAAAGAGGTAATTTAGATGAAATGAAGTCCTATGGACAGACCCATATGAATAGATCCGATCTAACTGACTTTTTTTAAAAGGAAAGATTAAAACACAGACACAGAAGAGCACATGAAAAAGTCAGGAAAAGACACGTACAAACCAAGGAGAGAAGCTTAGAAGAAACCATCCTTATGGACGTCTTCATCCTGGACTTCTAGCCTCAGAACTGTGAGAAAAATTGTTGTTGTCTAAGCTGCCCAGTCTGTGGTAGTTTATTATGACAGCCTTAGCTAATACATGGAGGGCCATGGATGTATTCCAGATGTAGTCTTGAATCTGAAGCTCATGTTATTTGCTGATGGATCAAATGGAGGAATTCAAGCAGATGCTTGTGTTCCTCAATGTAGAAATGTTACAACAGGTCTACTTAAAAGGTTTAATAAAAAACAATTGGGAAATAGACTGGTAACAGTTAGTTGAAGGATTTGAAGCCCAGAGTTAACGGAAACAGGATACTGTACATGGAAGCCTTCAGAAAAGTGCAAGTGCTGTGCAGATGAAGTCGTTGTTGTTAATTCTTCATAAGCGATGTTAGTGTGTCATGCACAGTGGGGATGGTCTACAGTTTTCAGTGGGTGAGCAAGGGTGAAAATGGTCTTGAGAGAAATGGTGTCAAATGGTAAAGGATTGATGGGAACAGGAAAGGGTGAATGGAGCCTGGGAGAGCAGCCAGGAATTGACTGCAAAAATTGAGGTGTGAGCTGAGAAGTAGCTGATGTCCCTGAGTAGGTCACGGGTTCTAGAGACATTTTAATAACACACACGAAATAGCAAAAGGCAAGCTCCACTAACATTTTCCATTATAGACAGCAATCCTACCTAAAGTCATTTAGTCATGTACTTCTTAAAGCCTAGTTAGGGTTAAGATTAATGTATAGCATAAATGCTTCATACATAAACTTTTTTTTCTAGTTTTTTGAAGCAAAGTCTTACTCTAGCCCAGGCTGACCTGGTACTCACTCTGTAGCCCAGGCTGTCCTCAAACACATGGCCATCCTCTCCACCTCAGCCTCCCAAGTGGTAGGAATAAAGGCATGGCCACCATGCCTGGTCATATTGTTGGGATTTTTTGTTTGTTTTTTTGAGGTAGGGTTTTGCTCTAGCCCAGGCTGTTCTGGAATTTATTATGTAGTCTCAGGGTGGCCTTGAACTCCTTAATCCTCCTACCTCTTCCTCCTGAGTGCTGGGATTAAAGGTGTACACCACCATGCCTGGCCAGATTGTTTGTTTTTTTTGAGACAAGGTCTCAGCAATTGCCCAGACTAGTCTGGAACTCACTATGTAGCCCAGGATGGCTTTGAATTTAGTTCTGAGATTATAGGTGAAATAAATTAATAACTTTGTAACTAAGTTAATAAATGCTTGTACATCAGAGAAATGATCTTCTGTTTTTTGTTTATAGTGGGGTAGTCTGGAGCAGGACCTGGAATCCTTGCTCTGCCACTGAAGAGCTATGTGGCTTTGGACAAGTCATTGAAACCAGCACTGACCAGTAAAAATTTCTGATGTGGAAACTTCTGTGTATGGAACACCCAGTACCATAGCTACCACTCACACGTGCAGCTGCCCAGCACTTGAAATGTGGCTACTTGGAAATTTTTATTTCAATGTATGTAGTGGCTACCGTGTTAGACAGTGCACTTGAAGCCCTCAGGACTTCATGCTCTCTGGTAAAAGAGGGAATTGGGGCAATGCTCTTGCTTGCCTTGTTGTTTTAAAGTGCTCAACAAGTTAGCACACCTTCAATAGTCCAAATTTTGACTTCCTAAAAACAAAAATCTATGGTAAAGGAAGGTTAAATCATACACTTTGTACAGGCCGAAAATCTTGGGCTGGTGAGATGGCTCAGTGGTTAAAGGTACTTGCTTGCAAAGCCTGCTGACCTGGGTTCAATTTCCTAGTACCCATGCAAAGCCGGATGCACAAAATGGCATATGTGTTTGGAGTTCATTTGCAGTGGTAGGGGACCCTGGTATGCTCATTCTCTTTATTTCTCTCCTCTCTCCAAATAAATAAAACTGCTTTAAAATCAGAACATTTTGCCTGGCATGGTGGTGCATGCCTTTAATCCCAGCACTCGGGAGGCAAAGGTAGGAGAATCATGTGAGTTCAAGGACAGCCTGGGACTACAGAGTGAATCTCAGGTCAGCCTGGGCTAGAGGAGACCCTACCTTGAAAACAACAACAACAACAATTTTGATGAATTTTAAACAGTTGGGTATAAGTAAGCGATGCTCTGGACTGTGCAGGGCATATGACATTAACTGCAGAAGAACATGGGGTCCTTGGAGAGGAGTTAGCAGGCTGAAAGGAGCTGAGAAGCAGGACTGGGTAAAGGTTAAGGAACTGACATTGTTTAGATAAAAAGACAGGGAAGATTTACTAATCACGTTCCCACATATGAGGGACATTAGAGGAAATTGCTGCTTTCCAGCTGTTCTCTGTCTACTGGAAAGAACTGGGAAGTAAGGTGTTAAGAGGCATTTCTAGAGAGATCAGTACAGTAAATTCTTAAAAGAAATTTAGGTGTGTATGTATGTAGTATGTGGTGTTTGTCCGTGTGGTGTATGCAGATGCATGTGCCATGTGCACACAGGCAGAAGCCGGAAAAGGACATGGGGTTTCCTCCATCATTCTTCTGCCTTATTTTCTGGGCCAAGGTTTCTCACTGCCTGGAGCCCACCAATTGGCTTTCTTGCAGACCAGTGAGCGCCAGAGATCCTCCTGCCTCCACCCTCCTTAGCACTTGGCTTTTCACGTGTGTTCTGGTGATCAAACTCCGGTTCTGTTAGCGCAGCACATGAGCTATTGTCCCAGACTAAACTTTGTATGTTCCCAGCAAAGATTCATTTATTGAAGAAGTTTCAACATTTTTACAAAACATGTCAACTATCTTGCTTTAGTGGTTTGATCCAGGTGTCCCCCATAAACTTAATGTGTTCAGAATGCTTGATCCCCAGCTGATGGCAGTTTTGGAACTGGAACCTTGTTGAGCTGTGTTGTTCCCTGGAGTGTGTAAGCCAAAATAAACCCATTCCTCTACAAGCAACATTTTGTCGGGCTCTTTGTAATGGCAAAGAGAAAGCTGACGACAACATCCTGCATACAACCCAAAGCTACATTAATCCCTTTCCCATGCTTGGCATTTAACTCCCATTAGCCTTTTATTTTTTTGAGTAGGAATTTTGGTTTTTGGAACTTTGATTTTTATGAGTTTAATATTCAGGATTGTGATGGGGGATTTTGTAACTTCAAGATTGTAAAATTTTAGGGGTGGGGTTGACCCTTTAGCATTCCAACATTTGTGTCTTTCAGGTTTATGATCAATACCACACATTTTGCATGTGGCTGGAGTTTGCTGAGAACATTGGTGTGATGAAGTCTCGATTTAAATATTTCCTTCTTTAACAGTCTTCACAGGCTTGCCACTATTGTTTCCTAGAAAAAATGTTATTTTATGCATTTAATGATGTTTTTGGTCAGTAGATTGTATATTTCTTGGAAGCAGTGTTATAGGTCATGCACAGCTCACATGTAGAGGTAGCAAGAAATGGCCCCTGAAGTTGAGGCTGGGTGTCTTGCTCACTGCTGCGTTCAGGCCAGCTGGGGGATTCTCCTGTCTCCACCCCTTCTTGCCACTGTGATGACTGATGCTTGCACTATGGCATCCAGCTTCACACGGGTTCTGGGGATCCAGATTCAGATACACACACTTGCACAGCAAGCACTTTACCCACTGAGCCATCTTTCTCAGTCCTTAATGGTCTCCTTACTCTTCTAGGTGTGCCTGCTGCTCACTTTTGGTTTGTAATCCTAGTGTATTCCTCTCTGCACTGTCTGCCTAGGCATCTTCCTGCTTTAAGGCAATCCACGACCTACTTCCTCCCTCCCTCCCTCCCTCATTCTCCCTTTTTCCCTTTTTCTTTCTTTCCTTTCTTGCTCTTTTCTTCTGTCTCTTTTCTTTTCTTTCTTCTTTTTCTTTCTTTTGTGGCAGAGTCACTTGTAACCCAGGCCTTGAACTTCTGGTCCTCCTGTCTCCACCTCTGAGTCTTACAGGTATACACTACCACACTGAGTTTATGTGGTGCTGAGGAGGGAACACAGGGCTTCATATATGCTAGGAATATACTCTACCAACTAGGCTATGTCGCCAATTCTGCCATTTCTTTCCTTTTTCTGGCATTTAGACAGATTTTATTATAGAGTATTATAAAGCAGGCAGAGTTCCTGAAAAACAGGCAGGGCCCAGAGCAGGTCATCCTTATGTATTTTTTTTTTATAAATGTATAAGCCCCTTCTCAAGGAAGGCCTTTATGATGGACCATCCTTGACTCTTCTATGTCTGCCTTGGTTCTCTCAGAAACTCTATACAATGGTGAAAGGAAATGGTGTCAGTTGATTTAAAAATTTGGGAAATGGGACTAGAGAGATGGTTCAGCGGTTAAAGCACTTGCTTTTAAAGCCTAACGGCTGGGATTGGATTCCCCAGTAGCCAGGTAAGGCCACATACACCAAGTGGTGCATGCATCTGGAGCTCATTTGCAGCAGCTAGTGGCCCTGGCACACCCATTCTCTCTCTGTGTCTCTTTCTGTTTGAAAATTAAATAAATATAATTAATGTTTTAAATTTTGGAATTGGTTTGGGAATAAAAGCTTCCATTAAGAAAATGTTAAGTATGGACAGGAGGGAGGGAGCTGTGGCCACAAAATGACAAAGAAAAGTATCTGTTCATGTTCTTGACTACGATAGTAGAGACATTTACACAGGCAATAAAACTGTCTAGCTATGTACAGTCCAGACAAACACGTGAGTACAAGTAAAACTAGAGGAATCAGTAAGTTCAGAAGATGTTTATCAATATAGGCATTCTAGTTATACTGTGTTTTTATAAAATGTCAACTGTTAAGGGGATGGGAAAAGTGTACAAGGATTCTCTGCTCATCCGTGCAGTTGGATATGAATCTACCTGTGTGTGTGGTGCTAGGGTTTGAACCCAGGGCTTCTAGAGGCTGGCAAGTATTCTACTCCTCTACCACTGAGATATTGCCCAGCCCTTTTGTTTTTAAATAAGGGAAGACATTTATTTCAAATCTTATGAAGGTAGGGTTCAATATTTTATTATTTATT
Organism: Zapus hudsonius; assembly: GCA_004024765.1. Lineage (NCBI taxonomy): Eukaryota > Metazoa > Chordata > Mammalia > Rodentia > Dipodidae > Zapus > Zapus hudsonius. The sequence continues at coordinate 35,262 of PVHP010010255.1, read as the reverse complement.
TGCGAGAGAGAGAGAGAGAGAGAGAGAGAGAGAGAGACAGAGAGACAGAGAGAGAAGAGAGACAGACATAATGGGCACACCAGCACCAAATGGACTCCAGATGCATGTGCCACTTTGTGCGTCTGGCTTTGTGTGAGTACTGGGGAATTGAACTCATGTCCTTCTGTTTGGCAAGTACCTTAACTGCTGAACCATCTCTCCAGCCCCCCAAAGTTTTTTTTAAAGTAATTGCAGAGCTGGAGAGATGGCTTGGCAGTTAAATGTGCTTGCTTGCAAAGCCTGCCATCTTGGGTTCAATTCCCTAGTGTCCACATGAAGCTAGATGCAAAAGATGGTCCATGCATCTGGAGTTTTTTTTTGCAGTGGCAAGAATTGCAGTTTTCTTTTGGTGGGCCTTGTGAATGCAAGGCAAGTACACTACCATTGAACTATATCCCTAGCCCAAGAATGGCCATTTAAAACTTTAGAACTAAATTTGGCAAAATCTTGTCAAATCTGGTTGGAGGATATGATAAACTCTATAATTTTTGTTGACTTAAGCACTTTAAAAAAACAGGATGGTGGCGCACACCTTTAATACCAGCACTCAGGAAGCAGAGGTAGGAGGATCGCTATGATTTTGAGGTCAATTTGGAACTACAGAGTGAGTTCCAGGTCAGCCTGGGCTAGAGTGAGACCCTATATCTGTATTTTTTTTTTATTTGAGACAATGGGATTATATAGGCATGCTAGGGCAACTTGCAACCGTAAAGGAAATTCAGATGCATGAGCTACTTTGTGCATATGGCTTTATGTGGATACTGGGGAACTGAATCCAGACTAGCAGACTTTGCAAGTAACTGCTGTACCATCTCTTAAAAAAATCTTTCACTCTAGCTCAGGCTGACCTAGAATCCATTCTATAGCACCAAGCTGGCCTCAAACTCACAGCAATCCTACCTCAGCCTCTGGAGCACTGGGACTAAACATGTGAGCAACCACACGCAGCTTATTGCTGACACTTTTGTTGGCATTCTTTTTCTTTATTTGACAATTTTTATGCATGTACATAATGAATTTTGACCACAATCCCCTCCCATTATCTTCTTTTGGCTAGCTTCTCATTCCAAACGCAGTGAAAATCATGTTACTTCCTCTGGGGAGAGACCAATTTGAGTTTAAATCCTTGACCAAGGACATATTACCCTGTTCTTTATCCTGTAAGTTTTGTAAAGTAGAGATGTGATGATACTTGGGTAATCCAGCTTTTTGGACATCTATCATATTTTCTGCTTTAACATTGTCTGATTACTAGGGGAACTAGCTCACTAATTTTCTGAATGTCAGACAATGCCGCTCAGTGTAACAGGTTCTAGTAGCCAAGGATAACCTTGAATTTATAATTTATAATCTTCCAGCCTCTACCATGGGTGCAGGGGATCTGAACTCAGGTCCTCACAATTGCGCTGCAAGAGCTTTGCCCTGGTCCCTGCTGTTTTAGTTCCTAACAATTAGTGCTGATTAATTGGATCAAGTTTTCTTTAAGCCCCCAATCACTGTTAAGACCTTAAGACCTGTTTTCAAGGCTATAAGGACCACAGATAGCTGAGAATGGTCAGAACAATGGCGACAGGCCTGTGGAGCACAATGTAAGGCTCAGATGAGGGTTTCCCCTCTCTGACCACAACTTCCTACCACAGTTGCCACTTCCTGTCTTCAGTACCCACCGCAGCCTAGTTCACCCAGAGGAGTAATCCCTCCCTTTGGGGACCACGCTTGATTTCTCTTACTTTCCATCCTTCTCTCTTTTCCTCTTTCTTTCCCTCTCCCTTTCCTTCCTACCCTTTTATTTGCCGTGCTGGAAGGTGACCAAGGGTCTCACACATCTAGCTAGGCAAAGGCTGCAGCACTGAGCTTGTACTCACAGCCGTGATCATGTTTCATGGTCTGCATGTGTGTGGATATGTATGGTGAGTGCTCATGTGTGTGCAGAGGAGCCCTGGGCACATGCTTGTGGCAGCCAGAGAACCTCGGGTCCCCACTCCATTGCTCAACCATGCACCCACCAACTGAGCTGCATCCCAGCCAGGGTTATTTTCCCCCTAGTGAGCATTCCACTGTCACGTACTTCATGATGCTCAGAGACAGCTTTCCATTGTTGAGAACTCCAACCAGTTAATTCCCTGCTTTGACAATGAAATAGTTCATTGGGTCTCAGGACTCTCTTCCTCACTGCTAGGGCAGTTCTTTTCCAACCTCACACCAGGATGCCTCTGCCCCTGCTCCAACATTGATGACTGGTATAATCTCTCAGCTCTATACTCACAGCTCCTCATGAGCACCCAGAATCCTGAACATGACTTCTTTTAAAACCAACATTTTTTTCAACAGTGGAAAAATTATTTTTAAAATTTATCTAAAACTAACATTCATTTGCCTGTGTATGTGTGTGCATGCACCCAGGAATGTATGCCAGACTCTTGCTGCAAACAAATGTTGGTCTTGCATTGTCTCCCATCCAAGTACTAACCAGGCCCAACCCTGCTTAACTTCCAAGATCAGATGAAATTGGGTGCCTTCAGGGTGGTATGGCCGTAGACTGGTTCGGCTTTGTGTGGGTGACTGGGAAATTGAATTCTGGATGGCAGGCTTTGCAAGCAAGTGCCTTTGATGGCTGAGCCATCTCTCCAGCTCCCCAAATCCTCCTTTTTCACAACTTCTCAGGTGTACTCATGTTCCCCAGACCACCTGTTACTGCTTATTTACTTATAGGGTTACATAAGGCTATCTCTATGCAATTCTATATTATTTTTGCTCATGGGCCTTAAGTATCCTAGATTTTCTAGCCTCCAGCCTACTTTTATCTAAATGACAATTCTGTGAAACTTCTCTCCTTAAGGAACACTTGGAATTTCTGAAATCTTTTCAAATCCCAGGAAACCATTCACATGACACCTGTCATGTGTGCGGCCTCGTGGCCAGCTGTCTCATTCCAGACAACCTTCCGCTCACAGTTGACTGAGCTTTTCCCAAAGTGGCTTCTACAGAGTGCGGCTGTTGTCCAGGGACAATGGTGCCTGAGGCATGTTCCCAGGCTTCATATCTAAGCCCATCCCATACAGCTAAATCCAGACTGGAATAGCTCACAAACTTCAACAAAAGCATTAGGGATAGCAAGAAAGCTTAAAACAGGAATTTAGACAAAGGCCTGAGCCCCTGACCACAGGGGCTGATGCCCCTCAATGTCACTCTCCACCAATCCAACAGTCTCACTTCAAGGAGCAGCTCTGAGATGACCATAGTCAGCTGGAGTGTGGAGACATCCTGAGTGGCTTTCATGTGCCTAGCACGGTTAAGGGCAGGTGAACTGCTGGCCTGAGTCATTGAAATAATTTTCTTCCAACAATGAAGCAATCTTTCCTTAAAGCTGCAGTCTACTTCTGTCTGGAGGATGGAAAGAAAATAGGCCTTAGAATCAATTACCTTCCCATTTTGTTTCTTCCTTCTTATTGAGGTAGGGTCTCACTCTAGTCCAGGCTGACCTGGAATTCACTATGTAGTCACAGGGTGGCCTTGAACTCACAGTGACCCCCCTACCTCTGCCTCCCGAGTGCTGGGATTAAAGGCCAGTGCCACCATTCCAGCTCTTTTCTTTTTCTTTTCGTCTTTCTCTCTCTCAATCTTTCTTTCTTTCCTTTCTTCTTTTTCCTTTGAAGACAGGGTCTCATGAAACCCTGTTTGGCCTTGAACTCACTATGTAGCTGAGGATGACGTTGTGGGTGCTGAAGATCTGAACTCAGGTCTTCATGCTTGTTCAGCAAGTGCTTTACCAACTAAGCCATCTCGCCAGTCTTCCTTCTGGATTATTTATTTATTTGAGAGAGACAGAAACAGATATAGAGAGAAAGAATAGGCATGCCAACACCTCTAGCCACTTCAAACTAACTCCAGATGCATACATCACTTTGTGCATCTGGCTTTACATGGTTGCTGGAAATTGAACCCGGGTCCTTAGGCTTTGCAGGCAAGTGCCTTAAATGCTGAGCCATCTCTCCAGCCTACCTCTAAATTTTTAAAAATTTTATTATTTATTCATTTTTAAATTTTATTTATTAGAGAAGGATGTAGAGAGAGGAAAAAAAGAATATGGGTACACCAGGGCCTCTTGCCACTACAAATGAACTGCAGACACATGCACCACATTGTGCATCTGGCTTTATGTGGGTGCTGAGCAACTGAACCCAGGCCATTAGGCTTTGCTTTAATCGCTGAGTCACCTCTCCAGCCCCAAGACCTACTTATTTTATTTTGTATTTTAATTTATTTTTTCTATTTTTATGATTTTTATTTAATTTTATTTCTGTGGTACTGGAGATGGAACACAGGGTCTTAAACAAGCTAGACAAGCACTCTACCAGTGAGATTATGCTTGTTTATTTTGCAGTTTGGGAGACTGAATACAGGGCCTTGTGAATCCTAGACAAACACTCTGCCACAGAACTAGATATACAGACCCTGTCTGCTTTTTTTATTTATCTTGAGCCAGGGTCTCACTCTGTAACCCAGGTTGGCCTTGAACCCCTGGTCCAGCCTTCCAAGTGGCTGAGATCACAGCCCGCACTACCAGGGCCAGGCTCAGTGCTACATTGTACACTCAAACTGATCTCCTCTCCGACTGGGGAAGCTCTACCAGCTTTTCCATAGAAGATTGACTAAGCCCTTATTGGGCCTAGCTCACAATGCATCTTTAACCTTGGGCTTGATGGCCCATGCCTGTAATCCTAGAGCTTCAGAGGTAGAGACAGAAGGATCAGGAGTTCAAGGTCATCCTCAGCTACTTAGGGAGTTGCAGGCCAGCTTGGGGCTACATGAAATTCTGTCTCAAAAATAAAACACCTAAAAATAGACCTACCATATGACCCACCTATAGCACTCCTGGGAATATACCCAAAAGACTTCAAGCCAAAATACTATAGCGGTACTTGCACATCAATATTTAATGAAGCATTATTTACAATAGCTAAGTAATGGAACCAACCTAGGTGTCTGTATATATATTATATTTATAGTTTTTCTCAGCCATAAAGAAGAATGGAGTTACATAATTATCAGTAAAATGGATATAACTGGAGATAATCACATTAAGTGAATTAAGTGACTCTCAGAAAGATAAATATGTTTTCTATCATGTGTGGTCCCAGATCTTATATGGATACATAAAATTATATATGGATAAACGACATGAGCCTAGGCTAGGGTGAGACCCTACCTCAGAAAAACAAAACAAAACGAACACTATATATTTATCAGAGCATGGTAGCTCACATCTTTAATCCCAGCACTTGGGAGGCTGAGGTAGGAGCACTGCTATCAATTACAGTACACCTGGGGCTACACAGTGAGTTCCAGGTCAGGCGAGCTAGAGTGAGACCTGCCTCACAAAACCCCAAAAAATAAACATGAAAAATAATATTACTAGTTGGTGATAGAGCTGTTTAAATTTTCTGCTACAATTCCAATCTGGAACTAATGAGCTTCTACAATAAGACACATGGAAAAATTAAAAACTGGCATGAACCTCAGTGGAAGAAATATGAACTAGATAGACACTTGGTTCTTCTGATATTTCTGTAAAATTTCTACCCTTGCTTTGTCTAGGTTATATGACTGAGCCCTGTGGGTAATCCAGGCTAAATTATAGAGAGGTGTGCTCTCTTCCACGCTAAGCAGGCCCTTGACAGTTTACATCAACTGCCAAGTCAGCATTTGTTGATCCATTAGGACTAAAATGAAAAACTGACGAAGCAGAAACCAGTGGACATAGAAAATATGAAGCCAAATTAAGACATTTCCCCCATGCCATAACAATGGTATAAAACATTAACATGACGCTTGATAGGATCCACAACAAAGTAAGAAAATGTCTGCTCGTGTTCCTTTGTTGAAGGGTAGCACATGCCAGCAGAGTCCTGAAAACGATAAACCTAAATTACTCAGAGTGCAATTACATTTAAACCTCTGACTACTGTACATTTTTCTAACAAAATATCATGAAACATAACCAGGAATCATGGCACACATCTGCAGTCCTATCACTAGGGAAGCTGAGGCATGAAAGGTCATGAGTTTGAGGGCAGTCTGGGGTACATGGCAAGACCCTGTCTTAAGAAACAAAAACAAATCATTAAACATCCATAAGTTTTTTTATTTTATACATATATTTGCAAGCAGAGAGAGACAGAGAGAATGGGCCAGCCAGGGCCACCAGTTGCTGCAAATGAACTCCAGATGCATGAACCACTTTGTGCATTTGACTTTATTTGGGTACTGGGGACTTGGACCCAGGTTATTAGGCTTTGTAGGCAAGTGCCTTAACCACTGAGCAATCTCTCTGGTAGGATCTCACTCTGCAGCCCCTCCTCTCTTTTAAAAAATATTTTATTTTTTGCAAGGAGAAAGAGAGTGAGAGAGCAAGAGTGAGCAAGATAGAGAGAAAAAGAAAGAAAAGGAAGGAAGGAAGGAAGGAGGGAAGGAAGGAAGGAAGAAAGAAAGAAAGAAAGAAAGAACAAAGAAAGAAAGAAAGAAAATGGACATGTAACTGAACTCCAGATGCATGCGCCATTTTGTGCATCTGGCTTTATGTGGGTATTAGGGAATTGAACTTGGGTCCTCAGGTTTGCAGGTAAGCACCTTAACCGCTAAGCCATCTCTCTGGCCTCCCTTCTCTGTTTTTTGAGAAACGGTTTCATATAGACCAGGGTGTCTCTGAACTATGTGACTGAGGCCTGCCTTAAACTGCTGCCTCAGCCTCCCAAATCCTGGGATTATAGGAGAGCGCACCATTCCCAGCTTGTTAAGTGACTGAATGGAGGTACTTAGAAAGTGCTATGTATGGCCAGGTGTGGTGGTGCACACTTTTAATTCCAACACTTGGGAGGCAGGAGTAGGAGTATCCCTGTGAGTTTGAGGCCAGCCTGGGACTACAGAGTAAGTTCCAGGTCAGCCTGGGATAGAGTAAGACCCTACCTCAAAACAAAAAGAAAGTGCTTTGTATATAAAATCTTTTGTATGATACTAAAATTCAAGTACCAAATTCTGTGATTAAAGACATTAAAGCATCCTATTTGCCCTATAAATTATGGTTGAACAAAGCTAGGCATGGTGGCTCATGCCTTTAATCCCAGCACTTGGGAGGGTAGAGGTAAGAGGATTGCTATGAGTTCGAGGCTAGCCTGGACTACAGAGTGTGTTCCAGGTCATCTTGGAAGAGACTGAGATCCTACCTCAAACCCCGCCCCCCCAAAAAAAAAGGTTGATCTGCAGTGGCGCATGCCTTTAATCCCAGAGGTAGGAGAATCTCTGTGAATTCAAAGCCATCCTGGGACTACAGACTGAGTTCCAGGTTAGCCTATGCTAGAGTGAGACCCTACCTTGAAAAAAACCAAAAAATAAAAAATATTAAATTATGGTTGAACAGACTAAAGAATTGTATTCTTCCTTATCTAAGCAAGAGACTGCTCTCTAACTCAAAAATAAACAGGCAATATTATTAAATATAGTTTAAAAAAGAAAGTGGGGCTAGAGAGAAGGCTCAGCAGTTAAAGATACTTGCCTGCAACACCTGATGGCCCAGGGTTCAATTCCCCAGGAACCATGTAAAACCAGATACACAAAGTGGTCCATGCATCTGGAGTTCACTTGCAGGAGCAGGAGGCCCTGGTGTGCCCATTCTCTCTGAGCATCTGCCTCATTCTCTCCATCTTTCTCTTAAATAAATAAAAATATTTAAAAAGAAAGCTACAGGTAAATATCCAAACTTCTGATAAACAAAAGGGTACCTTATCAACTTTTCATTTAATTTCATTTTAAATTTAATTTTTTGGTGATACTGGATATTGAACCCAGGGCCTTATGCATGTTAGGCAAGTACTTTACTGCTGAGTTATCCCATTAACTTTTAACTTTAATAAAATACTAAATATCATTAATTTTTCTCTTAGTTATAATAGTATCCTAGTTGCTAACTCCAGTTGTAACAGCTCCATTATTAAGAAGTAATTAAGTTCTCTGGTGGCAAATTTCCCTTCAATACTTACATAGGCTTTAACTTTAAAGACAGTAGAGGTAATTTGTATTTCCTTGGTTCGAGGATGTTTTCGAACACTAAGAAGAGGGATAAAAAGGCACACTTGAAATATAACAGGGTTACTTCCAGGTAAAATGGTAGACTAGGCCCCTTTGTGACCTGGTGAGAAAGGACAGGTTAATAAAACATACACTATATTTCTAAGAGAGAAAGAGAAGGGTGACCGACAGTGAAAGAAGCAAGCCAAGCTTGACACAACTTGAGTCATTTGGCTCCACTGTGGGTAGGAAAGGGGCACAGAAGCCTCATCCACAAGGAAAGCCAGGAGGCCTTGGAGAGAAGAGACTGACATCATCGCACCCGTGAGACTAGCCCACAGCTCTCAGCAGCCTCACATCCAGTTGTAGCTCTTGTTTAGACAGTGACCTCCCCAGCAGAATGGGTCGGCAGTGGAGAGGAACTCCCATTATGAGAGGGAACTTATGGTTTAAAACTGAGCTGCTCTGGAAACCAGGGACCTGAGTGAATCCCTGGACAACCCATCTAGCCAAAAAGCGCTCCAGGTTCAGTGAGAGACGGTCTCATGGAAATAAGGCAGAAGAGTGACAGGATGACCCAATGTCCCGGCCTTCACACATGTATGCCCAGGGGCATGCGAATAACACACATACATGCATATACTAACATAAGCACCACACAGACTACATATACACACACCTTAAAGGGAAGAAAGAGTCACCAAGAAGTTGAGATTTTTTTTTTTGCAGGAGGGGACAACATCCACAAACAGAAATAACACAGCATCTGACCTAAATCATCACAACTAACATAAGAGCCACAGTACTGCATGTGATAAGGAAGCCATCACAGATTTCAGGAGACTCAGATCTAGCTGGGTATGGCAGCAAGGTCCAGTAATCCCAGCTGCTCTGGAGGCTGAGGCAGGAGGACCTTGGGTTCAAGGTGTGCCTGAGCTATGCTGGGAAACTCTATCTCACAAACAAATAAACCAAAAAGATAAATAAGGGCCAGGGATCTAGTTTAGTGGCTGGGTACTTGACCCTGGCTCCAATCCCTAGTACTATTGAGAGAGACAGGACAGAGGAAAAGAGAGAAGGAATGGAGGGAAGGAAGGGAGGAAAGGAGAAGAGAAAGAGAGAGAGTGTGTGTGTGTCATTTAAGCTAGTAAATTGATTGCTTTATTTGGTTTGGCACCTAAACATCTTAAGTCAATATATGCCTTAATCATAATTTCTTTTTAAGTTGCTATCATTTGGCATAGAAATTCATAAGCATACCCAAACTTGTACAATGGAGAGAAATATTTAATGGTTCTTAAAGAAAAGTACTTTGCCAATTGGGAAGGTCTCTTTCCCAGCCTTCTCTATACTGACAGACTTGTGATATCAAGCTGTAAACCAAAAACAGCTTTTCCCCTTTGGTCTTCTTGAATTTCATTCTACCAAGACTTCATAACGTCAGGCTAATTAATCCCTGTTTCATAATCAACTACTAAAGTAATTCCACAGGGACAGAGACTTGGTGCAAAGCAATTTCTAAGCTGGGCATGGTGGCCCACACTATTAATTCAGTACCTGGGAGGCTAGGGTAGGAGGATCACGATGAATTTGAGGCCAGTTTGGGCAAGAATGAGTTCCAGTTCAGCCTAGGTTAGAGTAAAACTCTGCCTCCTCCCCCCCCAAAAAAAATGGTAAAGAGAAAAGGTGAAGATTACACATAGATGATAATTCTACTTCTTTAGAAAAGGGTTTTTTTTTTAACTATTAGTTGAGCAACCTCAAACACCCAATGGGAGCACGTATGTTACTTTGAGAGTTAACAGGAGAAGGAGTGATTGGATCAGGAGGCCTGGAAGAGGACAGCTGGTAATAATGGACAGAGTGGGTTACCAGGGGGAATGTGGGAACAAGGAGAAGAATGAGAGGATTGAGAACAGTCAGGGGATCTGTATGTAATGACTTACCCCTAAATTCTAGCACTTAGTAGGCTGAGGCAGGAGGATTATTGTAAATTTCAGGCCAGCCTTGACTATATAGTGAGTTCCAGGCTAACCTGGGCTATAGTGTGACACTCTGTCTCAAAAAAAAAAAAAAAGAAGAAGAAGAAGAAGAAGAAAACTAAAATAAAACCATGGCTGAGTTTATAGCACAGTGATAGAGAGCTTGTTTAACATCCAAGAGGCCGTGGATTTAGTCCTCAGCATTGAAAAGTCAAACAAACAAAAACAAAAACCAAGAGAATAAGGGACATACAGAAATCCTTCTAGCCTAAAAGAGAGAGAGGGACATTATAAGAGGAGACAAGATTGTGACTATGACCACAAGAGATGAAGGATAATTCCACCTGGCTAAATAATGTGCTCTATTAACTAGAGATTTATATATTGCGACCAGTAACATTACCTCACCAGATCCTTATAGATCAGCTTTGCTGTTTCCAGGTATGGCTTCAGCACATCTTCATATTGACAAAGAGACCCACCAAGGCAAAGATGCTTAAACAGACAAAACAGGAACTCTTCTCTATCTGGTTGGCTGAACAATTCATATTTTTCAGAGTCTTCAACTAGCAAAACCTAAAGTCATAGAATTCATCTTAATGTAACATAACTCAAGGTTATAATTTTTAAAAGTTTTTTTAAAGTTTCAACTTACATACTAACTTTTTAGCTAGATGTGGTAGCCCATGCCTGAAATCCAAACATTAGGTAGGCAGGGATAGGAACATCACTTTAAGGCCAGCTTGGTCTGCATAGCAAGTTCTATGTATAGTCAGCCAGGACTATACAATAAGATCTTGTCACCAAAAAATAAATAAATAAACAATATTGGGCTTATTTTTGTGATGCTGGGATCAAAGCTAGGACCTTGCTTGTGTTAGGCAAATATCCTGCAATTGAACTGCACTTCTAGTTCAATGTTAGGTTTATTTGATGAACTAATCCTAACAGCTGGGTATAGTGGCTGTGTTGGTTTGAAGCAGGTGTCCCCCATAAACTCATGTGTCTTGAATGCTTGGTCCCCAGCTGATGGTAATTTTGGAGGCAGAGACTTGCTGGAGGTGATGTATTTTTGGGAGCACACTTAAAGATGATATAACCAGCTCTCCTCCTTGCTAGAACTGAACTCACTCTCCTACTGCTGTTTTCCACCTGCTGTGGCAGATGTGATGTCCAGAATCTGCTCATGCCATGCTTTCCTCTGCCATCATGAAGTTTTCCCTTGAGACTATAAGACAAAATAAAAACCTTCCTCCTATCAGCTGCTTTTGGTTGGGTGCTTTCTCCCAGCAACTCAAATGTAATTACACTAGTGGCTCACTTCTGTGATCCTAGCATTAGGAGAATGAGGTTATCTCATCTAGAGTTTGAGGCCAACCTGAACTATACAATAGTTGTAGGCCAGCCTGGGCTATAGAGTAAGACCTTGTCTCATAAAATAAAATATGCCTAAAAAAATTAAATTAAAAAAAAAAACCCAATGAGAACCAATCCTGAGCCATTGTAGAGAGTAATCTATGATCTGTGCTTTTTTTTTTTTTCCAGGTAGGGTCTCACTCTAACCCAGGCTAACCTGGCACTGATTCTGTAGTCCCAAACTGGCCTCAAACTCAGTGATCTGCCCACATCTGCCTCCTGAGCGCTGGTATTAAAGGTGTGTGCCACCATGCCTGGCTTGTACTTATTTTCCCTCCCTTTTATAATTAGGTACTAATGTTCAGTGGAGATAATAAATAAGACTTTAGACCCTGCTCCCATTCCACTTGTCTATTCTAATTTTTATATTGCCTACATGTGTATGGGTGTATATTAACTTGTTTTATTTTACTTATTTGTGAGAAAGAGAAGCACACAGAGAGAGAATGGGTGCGCCAGGACCTCTAGACACTGCCAACAAATTAGACACATGCACCACCTTGTGCATCTGGCTTTACATGGGTGCTGGGGAATCAAACCCCAGTTGTTAGGCTTCATAGGCAAGTGCCTTAACCACTGAGTGATCTCTTCAGCCCTATTTGCTTGTTTTAGATGGAATCTTGCTGTGTAGTCTTGGCTGTCCTGCAACTCATTTTGTAGGACACACTGGCTTTGAACTTGTGGTAATTCTCCTGTCTCTGCCTCCAAGCGTTGGGATTACCAGCATGAGCCTATTTTATACTTTTACAAATTATTTTAGTACTGTATTATATCTGCTATTAAGTCACTTAAATCCTGATTTGGAAATAGATGTCAGTATAATTAAATAGGGAAACTTCTCCAACCCACAAAGTCTTTATACTTGTTTTTATCCAGATGCTGAACATAAGCAGTTATTTTCCAAGCCCTCTTATTTTACAGTGTTGTTTTGGACATGGGGGGGGTCTCACTGTATTGTCATGGCTGGCCTCGGTCCCCTGGGTTTAAGTCATTTTATTTTCTAGCCTCGGCCTCCCAAGTAGGTGGGATTTCAGTGTCTGGCTTAAAAATTCTCCCATTTCAGACTTCTCTGAAAGTGGAGGTAAGGACCTTAAGACTCACCTATATGCCAGAGCAGCTGAAAGAGAGGAGAGAGAGAGAGAGAGAGAGAGAGAGAGAGAGAGAGAGAGAGAGAGAGAGAGAGAGAGAGAGGATGAATGAGAATGAGAATGCTGAGATAAGCAGTACCCCCAAACAAAGGTAACCCAAGCCCACAATTTCCTGAGTAGTAATTTCTGGGTTTGGAGGCAGGGTCTCATACAGCCCAGGCTGGCTTCACACTTTTTTAGCAAAGGTTTTTAGCAAAGGATGAGCTTCAGCTCCTGATCCTCTTGCCTCTACCTCCCAGGGGCTGGGATTACAGGCAGGCAGAATCATGCCCACTTTCCCAGGGATATTCTTTTTTTTAAGGTTTAGGGAGACTTTATTAGATTAAGAGAAAGAAAGAGGAGGAAGTACTGAGAGTCCCAGGAATATTCTTAACATTCATTTGATGAAAAAGCCCTTATTGAAGAAAATAGTCCTTAATTAAATCAAGCAAAGTTTCTCTACCTCTGTACTGCTGACACATGGCATTAGATAACTTCTCTGTGAGAACTGTGTCCTGATGTCCCAGTGGATGAAAAGCTTGCTGTTCAAGCCTGAGAACTGGGGTTGGGAGCTTGATCCTCAGACCCCAGGTAAAAAGCCAGAAGATGTGGTGGGTTTCTGTAATCCCAGCACTCTCACAGTGAGATGGGAGGCAGAGACAAGAGAATCTCCCACAAGCTTGTGTAGCAAAACACAACAGCAGAATGAGGTTGAAAGAAACTCTGCCTCACATGATAGAAGGATAAGGACCAACTTGAATGTTGTCCTCCCATCTGCACATGTGAGCTGGGAATGTGAGCGGCCTCACCACATGAACATGTACATGTATATGAAACACATGCACATAAAAGCTTTTTTAAAAAAAGAACTAATGATACTTAAAGATTAATTTCAAAAAAAGAATGAAATATACAAGCAATTCAGTAAAGGTGCTATTCAAGAATAAAAATTATCAATGTAATGATTAGTAATGAACAAATTTACTACATAGTTTTGGTTTGAAGCAGGCTAAAAATTTCAACATTTGGCATTCCCTTCAATAAATTTCAATGAGATGTTAAAAAATTCTATACTTACTTTTCGTAACTCATCCGAAATAAAAAATGGATCACAAAAAGAATCTAAACACTTGACGATATGTCCACTCTCTCTTACGACAGCTTCATCATATAACCGTTTAAAAAATGACATTGAAAGTTGTGTGCAAGGAACATTTACAGCTTCAATTTTTTTCACTTCAGTTCCTGAAATATTTGTAAAGAATAGAGATATAAAAATAATTTAGTATTTTGTGTTATTTCAGAACTACATCACTGCACAGAGATTCTAAGTATGTGTGTGTGTATATATATGATATATATGTGTATATATATGGGTTTTTGGTTGTTGTTATTGTTTATTTTTCAGGTAGGGTCTCGCTCTAGCCCAGGCTGGCCTTGATGATCCTCCTACCTCAGCCTTCTGAGTGCTTGGATTAAAGATGTGCAAGAGGGGCCGTGAATAGAAGGGGAGAGTCTAAGCCTGTGAAAAATCAATCAGTCTGGCAACTCCTGGTCCCAGTCACCAGCTCCTTCCCTCACTGAGATGTTGACCAAAGTGATCCATGAGGTCCCCAAAACAAGACAGGATTCTGTCAAAGCTCTTGAATACCCACCCAAGGCCTGAGGTAAGATCCTGTTGCTGAAGAAACCACAGAAAGCCATCTATCAGCATCAAAAGACCCTGTGAGGTCCAGAACGGTAACCAGCCTCCAGATGGTAGTTAGTGCAGTGCTGGAAGGCACTGCATAAGCTGCCAGGGGAAGCTGGTCAACGACAGCTGGAATAAACAGAGACCACTGACATAAAACACAGTCTGCCACCATGAGTAGGCTGTACACACTGCCAACTGGGAGAGAACAGCGAACCATGAAACAAGCAATTATACAATGAAGGAGCCAAAGCCTGGGGGAGGCAATCAATAGCTTTTAATTCAGCTAAGTAATCCACTCAGTGCTGGGGAGCCCTTAAATGGAACTGGGGACTCAGGGCAAATTGGGAGCCAAAACCTTGGGACCTCAAAGAGAAATGCACTTTATAAATGACTTACAAAGAGGCCACTAACAATAGAATCTAGCCAATTCAGAAATGTGTATCTCACACAAAAACCCCTAAGCTCATAACATTAAAGCAGCCTTAATATTCACCCACCACGACTCAGGGAACTGAGCGGAAGAGGGGGCAGAAAGACTGTGAGAGCTGTGGTGGGGGAGATTATCAGAGGCATGCCACCCCTCAGTAACAGCACACTTGGGTTAAGAGAACCAGGCTGAATACTAGGCTATCCATGGTCCCCTATCACAAAGACTGATCCAGATGGCCAGAAGGCTCTCCAAGGCCTGATGTCTACAAGAATGGAAACCCTAAAGACATCCAGTTTGCTGTGAACCTACTTCCCCTTGACTCCCCAACATTTTCTTCAGAGACTGTCTTCCTATACTCCACAAATACACTTTCAGGGTCTCTTAGACCATTGGAGGTTTTCCCAAATGCCTGATGACCCCACACAGCTCAAAGAAATTAGAACGATTCTGCACCCTATTTCCCTAATGGCGGTTAGGGATTCTTCAGAGGGGGGATTGTGACAGTTTAGGGTGACTCTGACCCCAAAAGTAAAGAGCAGAAGCGCCCTTGGACTTAAATCTGCAGTCTCCACTTATCTCTGGCCTCATCTGTTTATCCAAAAACAACCTGAGCCCCACCCTAGTGTAGAAGATCCTCTTTACTAGAACTCAAACCTAATTCTGGAACTGTGGTTGGTCAGAGGCCAGACCAATCAGCCGTTTCTCTGGCTTACCTGATCCAAAGGATATATTTACATGGAGGAGGCAAATTGCTCTCTTCTCTTCTTGGCTAGCCAGCACAGAGACTCCTAAACTTCCACATAGGCTCTTTTTATCCTCATGACGGGAGTCTCCTATACTCTCCTTTTTTCAATCCAATAAAGTTCCTCTCCAAATCTTAAAAAAAATTGCTTCTTGTACTGGGGAGATGTCTCAGCAGTTAAAGGCTCTTGCTTGTGAAGACTGCTTCTTAGGCTTTTGGCTAAGATCAAGCATAAGATTCTTCCATATGATTATGGATTTCCTTAATGCTTAATATTTTATAATTCATATTACAAATATGCTAAAGCTGGGTATTATGGCTCACCCCTATAATTCCAGTGCTTGAGAGGCAGAGGCACATTGGTGAATTCATGGCCATCTAGGGTATAAAGTGAGGTTCACCGCAGCCTGGGCTACAAAGTGAACCCCCATCACAGTTAAAAAAACAAAAAAACTGAGCATGGTGGCTCATGCTTGTAACTCCAACACTCAAGAGGCAGAAGCAGGAGGATTTTTGTAAGTTTGAGGCCATCCTGGCCAATATAGCTACTCTTGAACTTACACAGTGAGACCCTGTCTCAAAAACAAAACAAAACAAAAACAGGCAAGGGCTCTACCACTGAGTTCCATGCCTGCCCCCACTTGCTGTGTCTTTGACCTGACAAGTCCCTTGGCTTAAAAGTAATCCTGGCAACTGTTTACACTTCCTCTTTTGGCTGTCCACCTACAGACATGCTAGAACCTGTAGCTGTAGGTTATGATCATGAATTGGCCTAGTGTAGAAGCCAGCAACAATGGACACTTCAGCAACTTCAAAAGCTGTGTTGCTAAGAGAAGCTCCTCTTGTTTCAGAAGCAAAACCCTCTTGGGCAATAGCCAAAATGAAAAGAAAACCATAGAGTATGATAGAGGAGCTCTGAACCCTGTTAAAAGACCGAAAAGCACAGTGCAAAGCCTGATACATCCAGATGGCTTTTAGTTTAGGTTGTTTGTGTGTTTGGAGGGAGTGTGTGTGTGCACATGCACATGTGTGTATGTGCTCATGGAGGCTGGAGAACAAACTCAGGTGGCATGCTCAGGAACCATCCACCTATTTTGAGGTACGGACTCTCACTGGCCTGGAAATTGCCAATTAGGCTAGACTGGTTGGCCAGTGTACTGTTTTTGAGAAAAGGTCTCACTGTGAAAACCAGACTGGCCTTGAATTCAACATCTGCTTGCTTCCCCCACTTCATCACTATCATGCCATTTTAATAAGTCTGACTTGAGGAGTAGAAGAGGGTTTATGGTGTCAAATAGGAATTAAATTCAAAATTAAATACTGATCACTTAATCTGAGGCATGAAGATAGAATTTGCTATTATATCTCAAAATTCACATGTTGAAGGTCTAGAGATGGGGCCTCTGGGAATTATGAACAGATAGGAGGCTATGAGGCTTCACAATATGAATTTTGGGTAACATAATTCAGTTAATAGCATTTTGCCCTTAGTTCCCAAATTCCTATTTTCTCATATGCAAACACATTCATTTTATATCAAAAGACTCCAGAAAGGCTGGGAAGGTTTCTCAGTAGTTAAAGGTACTTGCTTGCAAAGCTTGCCAGTTTGTGTTCAATTTCCAAGCCACTCACATAAGCCAGATGCAAGTCTCTGGTGATCTTCTGCAGCAGCAAGAAGCCCTGGTGTAACCTCCCACAAGCACACACAAATATTTTTTAAAAAGATCCCAGACTTTAACTCATTCAAGCATCAACTGGAAAGTTTATTTAAATATCATCTAAAATGGATATGAACAAGATTGAGCTATGATTCACACTGAGGCAAAATTATTCTATAAACCAAGGAAATCAAACATGATATTTCAAAACACACTGGCGGGATAGGTATAGGATAGCTATTTGAGAGAGAGAGGAGAGAGAGAGAGAGAGAGAGAGAGAGAGAGAGAGAGAGAGAGAGAGAGAGAGAGAGAGAGAGAGAGAGAGAGAGAGAGAGAGAGAGAGAACTACCAAGCAAGCAAAATTTTTGAGATCTTAAGGCTCCCGAATTCCAGGATGATCAATTGTGGTTCTATACTCTGCCTTAGGACCCACCAGGATGCAGTCTCACACTCAAGAACAGTCCTTCAGGCACCAGGTGGCCTCCCAGGGTTAACTTGACCCCCAGGCTATTCTTGGATGTTGTGTCTCCAGGACAATGCTTGGAAACATAGTGAAATGGCTTACTGGCCCTCAGGACCTCTAATTTAGCATCCAACTCTTCCTTTTACTTCAAAAATGGCTCATGTTTGCAGCTGGGTAGCTCTGTGGTCCAGTTTTACAGACCTAAGAAGTCTAGCAGCCTTGGCTGGGCATGGTGGTATATGCCTTAAATGCTACCACTGGGGAGATAGTGGTAGGAGGAGAGAGTTCCAGGCCAGCCTTGGGGAAAAAAAAAACAAAACAAGAGTCTCTCTCTATATAGATTTGGCACTTTTAGCTCAAACTGAGTGTTTTTGCTAATACAATCTCATTTCTATTTTTGGTTCCTGCTGAAATGGCTGATTAAAACCAGGAGTCATACCCTCTCTCTCTCTCTCTCCTTCTTTCTCTCTCTCTCTCTCTCTCTCTCTCTCTTAGTTTTTTGAGATAGGGTCTCGTTCTAGCCTAGGGTGACCTGGAATTTACTACGTAGTCTCAGGGTGGCCTTGAACTCATGGCAATCCTCCTACCTCTGCCTCCCAAGGGCTGGGACTAAAGGCATGTGCCACCATGCCTGGTACCCTTTGTATCCTTATCAAATGGATTTTCTACCATAGCCTGAGTGTTCTTTTCAGAAAAAGACTTTTTGGGCTTTGCAATATGAAAATGCCCAGAACTTCCAAATCTTTAAGTTCTTTACTTTTTACTTAAATAATGCTTTTCTTTATCATTTCTATGTTTTACTAAAAGCATTCAGGAGAAACAAAGTCACTATTTCAATGAAAACTTAGTTACATCTGATTTAATCACTTGCAAGGTCTACCTTCTGCGGAACACAGCTCATCTTTGCCACATCATAACCATGATACCTGCTCTGTGATCCAGGCTGGTCTCAAACTCGATTCTCCTGCCTCCATGTGTTTCGATTATACACACATGCCATCACACCTGGTCAAAGGTCATCTTTCTTCTGTTCCCCATTTCCTTCAGAAGTGTACTTACACATTACCCTTAAGATCCATGTTTCTAGCATGCACCTCAGAACTCTTCCAGACTCTACCAATTAAGCAGTTGCCAAGCCCCTTGGACAGTTTTAGGTATTTGTTATAAAAGCAGCACACTGCTTTTTTTGTTGTTGTTCACTTTCATACATGTATATCGATCTTGTTCAATATACATATAAGATCAAATGTATTTTGATCTTATTCCTCCCAATTACTCTTATGTTTCTCCCCCTCCCACTAAAACCCTTCTTCCTGATTAAGCCCCATTCTACTCTGCATGACTTATTATGTATTTATCTCTAATTTTATTTATTATTATTTTTTTCTAGCCCAGGCTGACCTGGCAATCAGTCTGTAGCCCCAGGCTGGCCTTGAATTCAAGATGATCCTCCCTTAGCCTGCTGGGATTAAGGGCATGCACCACCACCCCTGGCTCTTTTCTTCTTTAACCCACAGAGTTAAGGTTGCTTTCATGATTGTGGGTAGGAGGTTATTCACTAGAAAATGGGCGTTATCAGTGGCTACACCACTGAAGACTGTCTGTCGCCCCAGCAGCACATTTCTTGGTGCTAAAATCTGGAAGCCTAGAGAAGCCCAGCATCAAGGTTCCCTGGTGAGGCACACTTCCTGACTTTTCTTCACAGAGCACAGGTCTGGCATTTCTTCCTCTTAGTAGGGAATTAATCTCAGGAGACCCCCTATGCCATCTGTCATGGCACGTGCTTTTTTTATACCCTATGAGAGCTATCGTGACAATACACTAGATGCCTCTTTTTTCTTTATGTCTTAAGGTAATAATGCTTTTCTGGCAACTCCATTAACATAGTAGTGACAATCTACAGTGGTCAAGGTCTGCAGTTCTGGAGCCTGGATTTGAATTTCAACTTTACTGAGCCAGCAGGGTAAAATGGCACAGATTACTTATACTTACTTACTTATACTGGTGGGCTCCTCATTTTTAAGTGATGTAGATATGATTCCCATCTGAATTAAAGGAGACAATCCATATGATGTGCTTAGCTGAGTAAACAGGGAGCACTTAATTATACACAGTCGGGCTGGAGAGATGGCTCAGCGGTTAAGGCACTTGCCTCCAGTGCCTAAGGCCCCCGGTTCAATTCTCTAGTACCCACATAAGCCAGACCCACAAGGTGGTGGCCCTGGTGCTCTCTCTCTTTCTCTCTCTCTGTATCTCTGCTTTAAGTGAATAAATATATTTTTAGAAAATTATACACATTCAAAAACAGGTACAGGGATCTACACATGGGAGTGCTGCATTCAGGTCTGGCAAGGAAAGCACTGCAGCTGGAGGCAAAGGAGTTTCCAGCATTATTTTCTTTAGAACTGATTCACCTGCTGGCAGGCCTGTTATCATGGAAAACTGATTTTTAGTCTGGCATGGTGATGCACACGTATAATCCCAGAACTCAGGAGGTAGAGGCAAAAGATTGGGAGTTCAAGGCTAGCCCTTGGCTACATAGAGTCTGAGGTCATTCTGGGCTACATGAGACCTTATCTCAACAACCAACCAACCACCACACACTACCACTACCAAAAAGAAAAGCTGGGAATGTGGTTTATCTATAATTGCAGCACTCTGGAGGCTCAAGCAGGAAGCACTCCATGAGCTGGAAGCTAGTCTAGGGACTACATGCATAGTAAATTCCAGGACTGACTGAGCTAAAATGTGAGACTATTTCAAACACACACACACACACACACACACACACACACACACACACACACAGCTGATTCTTTTGCTTTATAAAGACCCCGATGAAAGCTGGGGAGATAACTCAGTGGTTAAAGGCACTTGGCCAGGCTGGTTTCAATACCCCAGAATCCACATAAGGTTAGATGCACATGTATCATCCTGAGTTTGTTTGCAGAGGCAAGAGACCCTGGCACACCCATTCTCTGTCTTTTGTTTTTCTCTCTGCTTACAAATAAATAAATAAAAATATATTTTTAAAAAGAGAATCCAGATAAAAATTGGAGGAAAGATGCTGCTGTACCAGAAAAAGAACAAAGTAAGAAAGAGGAGATAAAACCAAGCTAATGGAAACATGCTAGTAATCTACTAGAATTTAGCTCTATTAGAACTGAAGTGGAATTGGGCAGGCCCACACAGGAACATAGTTTAGCACTCTGGGACTGTGTTTTGAGCAAAACTACAATCCCTTTTCCTAACAATGCATTTAGCAACCTGTTAGCAACCAGAGATCCTCACCTATATAGAGCTGTACCTAACACCCTGCTTCATACAATGGAATGTTACTCCTTTTAGTAATCCTATGGTAACACCCATTCCTATTCAAACATGTTCAGAATATATCCAGGATTAGGAGACGGGCCCATCCAGTATGGACTGGTTTGGGGTGTATACAGTAAGGCAAACTGTGTCCTCTGAGTAAATGCTTAGGGAGAAACCTCTACCTACCATCATATGTCTATACAGAACTGGATGTACATATGACTAAAATCAGGTGCATCATGGGAAAGACATGTGCAGTATAGAAAAGCTTACATAACCCAAGCCTGTCAATCAAAACAAAAATCCACCCAAACTTGTCCCCCTATTAACTTCCTTCTCCTGACTCCATAAAAAGCAGCACGAAGCAGCAAGCAGCAGCTCACAGCTCCGGAGCATTGTAGCTCAAGGAGCCTGCTGCTCTCTTGCTACAAATCCAACTTGCATTTCTCTTTGCTCTCTGATAAGCTCATTGCCCACATACTGTGTTTGCTTCTTCAGTTCTTTGAACAAGATGCCAAAGACCTGGAAATATCCAGAGACCACTGTCTCTAATGCCCTATTTTGTTTTCTTAGTGCTCCCCCCTCAGAGTTAACATCACTGAGAATTCCATTAAAACATAGTAATTGTTGGTTTGTTTTTGAGGCAGAGTCTCATTCTAACCCAGAACCCTCACTTAAAAATGAAGAGCCCACCAGTATAAGTAAGTAAGTATAAGTAATCTGTGCCATTTTACCCTGCTGGCTCAGTAAAGTTGAAATTCAAATCCAGGCTCCAGAACTGCAGACCTTGACCACTGTAGATTGTCACTACTATGTTAATGGAGTTGCCAGAAAGCATTATTACCTTAAGACATAAAGAAAAGAGAGGCATCTAGTGTATTGTCATGATAGCTCTCATAGGGGAATTGTATACATTTTAGAGTATTTCTAATTGAGTCTGCCACATACATGTGGAACCTTAGAACCTCTCTTTTGTGCTACTTATGGAGTATGTACCAATATGGAGGAAGATTCAACACTTATTTCAATTAACCCTTTTTTTTCCAAATGGAGTGATTGGAATGACTATTAACATTTTATAAATATTGTGATGCATGCTCTGCTTATACGTTCTTGAAAATTCAGCATTGTGCTCAGATACTGAGTTTAATTTTTGTAAGTGTACATGCTGTTGGAAGAGCATGCTGTATCAGCTCTTTGCTCAATAAATCCTATGGTAGTCTACAGTAGAAAGCAATAAAATCTGACCTGCTGAGTCTAACATCAGGAGCCCTTTATTAATTTTAGTTTATTAAATATTTTTATTTACATGGTGGGGGGGAGAAAGAGAATGAATGAATGGGCTCTCCAGGGCTTCCTGCTGCTGCAAACAAATTCCAGACTCATGTGTCACTTTATGCATCTGACTTTACATGGGCACTGGGGATTCAAACCCAGATGGTCAGGCTTTGCAAGCAAGCACCTTAATCGCTGAACCATCTCTCTAGCCCATCAGGAACCCTTTGTAATCTTGTTCTGAAATAATAAAAATACTTTGTGTTAACATCACTGAGAATTCCATTAAAACATAATGATAACTGTTGGTTTGTTTTTGAGGCAGAGTCTCATTCTAACCCAGACTAACCTGGAACTCACTCTATAGTCCAGGCTGGTCCTCCTTCCTCAGCCTTCCAAGTGCTGAGATTTAAGGTGTGAGCCACTATACCAGGTTATAATGTGATAACAACAACAACAACAACAAAAAAAAAAAACCCACGTAGAAACCCATGAGAACTTCTGCTTATCCTGCCTCCACCTTCCCTGGTTTATATGACGCATAAGATGTAACCCAGGGCTTTATGCATACTAAGCAAGCACTCTACCAACTGAGCCACAACCTATACTCACCTATACCTTTTTTTTTCTTTTCTTTTCTTTTTTTTTTGAGATAGGGTCTCACTCTAGCCTCAGCTGACTTGAACTCACTCTGTAGCCCAGGCTGGCCTCAAATTCACAGTGATCCTCCTATCTCAGCCTCATGAGTGCTGGGATTATAGGCATGAGCCACCACATTCAGTTCCCCCTGCATTTTGGTATCAATCAGCTCCTTTCATGCAAGCTTTCTATGCCAGCACCCACACAAAAAGCCAGGCCTAAATTCCAGGAACTAAGGTAGATCTGGGCGTGGTAGCATAATTCCAGCACTTGGGAGGCAAAGGTAGGAGGATTGCTGTGAGCTCAAGGCTTGCCTGGGATACAGAGTGAGTTCCAGGTAAGCCTGGGCTAAAGTGAGACCTTACCTTGAAGAAGGTGGGAAAGTGATAGAGAACACTCGGTGTCTTCCTCTGGCTTCTGCATGCATACATACAGGACACATATGTCTGTACATATATGTACATATATTACACATACACTAAAAAATCTTTATCTTCATGTTATCAAACACATGAGTCATTCACAATTTGTATTTCATAATAATTGCTAAGGTACAATTTTATTATGATAGCAAAATAACAACTTTAAAATATAAAATTTAGGTTTATTTACCCAATGTAGTCCATTTTCCAGAAGATTCTGAAAGCAGCTGCAAATTTGAAATAACATTTGGGTCTTTGAAAAAATCCTAAAATATAAATTGCAGGGAAACATATTAGAAAAATGTATTACAAACAATAATTCACTGCTTTTTAAATTTTTTTGTTGACAACTTCCATAAATATATATACCATGATTATAATCCCTTCCCAATACTCTCCCTTCCCCCCCAAGTTCCCCCTCCCCTTGAATCCCTTCTTCTTTCCAATTAGCCTCTTTTCTATTTTGACGCCATCATTTTTCTCCTCCTATTATGCTGCTCTTGTGTACATAGCATCAGCCACTGTGAGGTAACGAATGTCATGACCACTATGTGTCTGGATGACCACTGTGTGTCTGATGACAACCGTATTGTAAACAGTCCTTCCCTTCCTTTGGCTCTTACATTCTTTCTGCCACCTCTTCTGCAATGGTCCGAGCTCTGGAGGGTATAATAGATGTCTCAAACTTGATATGCACATGAGGGTGACCTTTACCTTGTATCATTCTGCATTTACCTCTCAAGTGCTGGGATTACAGGTGTGCACGACCACATCCAATTTATGTGGTATTAGGGATCGAATGGAGGATATCCTGCATGCTGTATGCATTGTGTCGGCTCAGCTAACCCCCAGCCCCAATACTGGTTATTTTGGACAAGATTAGCAGAACACTGCTAAAAATATGACTCTATATCCTTTTGAGAAAGCAATCTGCTATCAGCTTGACAAATAAAATATGAATAACCTATAACCCAGTAATTGATACTTTGGGGTTCTACTACCAGTAGAATATTTATGTGCAAGTCTTTAAAATAGCTTATAGTTCAGACCTGGTAAGCACATCAAGCAGTAAGAAGTTGAACAAAATATAGCACCCTTTTATCAGCAGCACTAGCAACTGCAAAGAATGAAAATAGAAGGCACATGCCCTAAGAGCGGAGGGCCTTGCTTTTCTTATCCACTGCTATATTCTCAGGGCTGAGAACATATGGCAGTTACCCAATAAAAAATCCCTGAATAGATATTGAGTGAAACATCTAATTTTTATGTTTAAAATTATTTGCACGTGTGTCTTGACATTTCAGTTGAAAGGCTGTCCAGTTTCATGTGAGTAGCTGGTAGTTAATTGAACCTGGGCTGTCAGGCTTTGCAAGCAACTGACTTTAACTACTGAGCAATTTCCTCAGCCCTGAAATTATCTAAATCTTAAATGGGATTTTGATCTAAAGTTGGTGGGAAGCACACAGTTCAACTGTAAGCAGAGGGAGGAGTGCTTAGTATTATTTTGTTATTTTCTTTTTCTTTTTCAAGGTAGGGTCTCACTGTAGCTCAAACTGACCTGGAACTCACTCTGTAGTCCCAGGCTGGCCTCGAACTCACAGCACTCTTCCTATCTATGCCTCCTGAGTGCTGGAATTAAAGGTGTGCACCACCATGCCCAGCTTATTTTGTTATTTTTCAGGCAGAGTCTCACTCTAACCCAGCATGACCTGGAACTCACCCAGACTGGCCTTGAACTTTCAGTGATCCTACCTCTGAAGTGCAGGGATTAAAGGTGTGTAACACCAAGTCAGTCAGACTATCTTGCTTTTTTAAAACATCAGATAGTCTCATGTAACCCAGCTGGCTTCATCCTGGCATTGTAGCTGTGGATGGCTTTGAACTTCTGATACAACTGCCTCCACCCCCAAAGTGCGAAGAGCATAGGTGTGCTACCTTGCTGTTTTTAGAATTCTACTTATAAGAGTTCATTCTGGGGGCTGGGGAGATGGCTGAGGATACAGTGCTTGCCCTGTAAGCATGAGTTCAGATCCCCAGCATCCACGTTAAGTGATAGGGAGAAAGAGACAGGAGGATCCCTAGGGTGTACTGGCTAGATGGATTAGCTGGATTAGAAAACTCTGTATTAGTGAAACCCTCTCTCAAAATAAGACAAAGTATAACTGAGGAAAGCACAAAATGTTGATGTCTGGCCTCCGTGCATATACACACAAAGGAACTTGCATACATACATGCTCACCCACATACACATATGGAAGAAAAAAGAAGGTTTATTCTGGGCATGGTGGCACTCACCTATAATCCTACTATTCTGAGGTAGAGGCAGAAGGATCAGGAGTTCAAGTGCAGTCTTAGTCATGAAACTTTGTCTCCCAAAAAAAAGTTTGGGGGCTGGAGAGATTGCTCAGTGGTTAAAGGTACTTGTTTGCAAAGTCTGATGGCCTGGGTTCGATTCCACAGTATCCATGTAAAGCCAGATGCATAAAGTTGCTCATGCATCTGGAGTTCGTTTACAGTGGCAGGAGGCCCTAATGTGCCCACACTCATACACACACTCTCTCTGTGTCTGCCTCTTTCTCAAATAAATAAAACTATTAAAAAATAAAAATAAATAAAAAAAGCTTTCCAGGTGTGGTGGCTCATGCCTTTAATCCCAGCACTCAGGAGGCTGAGGCAGAATTGCTGTGAGTTTGAGGCTTGCCTGGGCTACAGAGTGAGTTCCAAGTCAGCCTGGTTTAAAGTGAGACCCAATTTAAAAAAAATGCAAAACACAAAACTCACAGCCTCCTACCTCTGCCTCCTGAGTGCTGGGATTAAGGGTATGTGCCACCACCACATGGGACATCTTCTTTATTCTGGCTGCTGTACGAATAAACTGAAGAATAGAGTCTGTTTAGGAGGAAGTTAATGGGTGCAGAAGAAAAAAAAGAAAAGAAAATGGCTTAATAGTTAGAGCTTGGCTAGAAAACCTGCTAGCCCAGGTTCAATCCTGTAAACCAAACACAGGATGTGGTGAAAGCACCTGGCATTTGTCTGCAATGGCACACTCCCTCCCTCATACTGTTGTTCACAGCAGTGGAAGTGGCAGCAGGTGGGGAGGAAGAAAGGCAGAGGACTCAAACACAACTCTTGGAACTATTTCATGAAAATGAGGCAGAAAGAACGCCATATAACAAGAAAGAGAACAGACAGGACTAGGTACTTGAGTCAAGGATTACTGATGGACATCTGCATCCATAATCTGTATTGACTTCCCAGGACCCACATCAAGCCAGATGCACAGTTGCACATGTGTCTGGAGTTCTTATACAGCAGCAAGAGGCCCTGGCACACCCATTCTCTCTCTTTCAAATAAGTAAACTTTTTTTTTAAATTCCTTAAAGTTACTTCTCAAAAAAAATAAAATGAAGTGTGTGTGTGGGGGGGGGGACTGCTGGAAAGAGATCTCAGTGGTTCAAGTTGGCATGATGGTGAGTGCCTTTAATCCCAGCACTAGGGAAACAGAGGTAGGGGGATCACTGAGAGTTCAGGGCCATACATGTGTGTATGGGTGTGCCAGGGTTTCTTGCCACTATAAATGAATGCCAAACACTTGTACCACTTTTTGCATCTGGCTTTATGTGGGTGCTGGGGAACCTAATTCTAGCTAGTAGGCTTTGCAAGCAAGCACCTTTAACTGTTGAGTCATCTCCCAGACCCTAAAAAAAATCTTTAAAAAAATAGATTATACTGGGCCATGAATATAGCTCAGTCAGTAAAGTGCCTGCCTTACATCATGAAGACCTGAGTTTGATCCCCAGACTACACATAAAATAACCTGGATGTGGTGATGTGCACTTGTAATCCCAATGCTGGGGAGGAGGAGACTGGTTTATCCTTGAGGCTCACTGGCTAGTCACTCTAACCTACTCGGTAAATTGCAGGCAAGTGAGAGAATCTGTCTCAGAAAGGGTGGATGTTACCTGTAGAACATCTGATATTGTCTGATGGCCTCCATATATGAACATACATGTACTTACACGCACACGCGCGGCGCGCACGCACGCGCACACACACACACACACAAAATAATTTTTGTGTGTAAACGATATTGATTTCTTACAGAATTTCCAGTGTAACATTAGAAGGAATTCTCTGTATGTCAACCTTAAGAAAACTGATATGCTTTGAAAAATACTAGTTGAGGGGTAGATTGCAGCAATCACAAAGATATTGATGTTAAAATGCACATGAAGATTTAAAAACCTGTTTCGTAACTGTCAAGTTTCTTTTCTGATTTTAAGAGAAGGAAAGAGGAGAGAGTATGAAGAGCTGTGCTGCTCATGAGTTAGTAACTTGGTGATGTGCTGCTAGGACAAAACACCTGAATAGAAGCAACTTATGGGAGGAAAAAGTTTATTTTGGGTTACAGTTCCAGTTATAGTACATCGTGGTGAGGAAGCCAGCATTACACTGTCACATGAGCAGGAAGAGGGGAATGGGGGAAGATTCCTTTAGGAATCTTAATTTTATTTGAAGCAGCAATGTGTTCAAATCTGCATTTCCTAGCAAACCTGGAATAGGGTCCCATGCTCAACCTCTGCTCATAAGATGTACACAGCTGTGTTATGCAGGCCTTCAGGAAAGCTCTGTAGATTAAAATCTTGTCGCTATTCACATGGAAAATTCCCCTCATTATCTCTAGTACAGTAGGGTAAGGATGTCAACACTATAAGGTGAACCCAGAGCTCTCTCTTGAGACCCAAGGTGAGACATTACATTCAACTATTGTGCTGGGAGATGGCTCAGCAGTTAAAGGAGCTTGCTTGTAATGCCTGACACTCCAGGTTTAATACTACAGTGCCCTGATACACACAGTTGCGCTTGTGTCTGGAGTTTGTTTGCACTGATAAGAGGCCCTGGCATGCTTATACACACATACTCTCTTTCTCTCAAAGACATACATACATACAAACATACATACATACATTCAACTATAGTTGAATATGACTAACTTATTTTCCTTATTCTCCATTTTTAATGCATTTAATGGCATAACTAGATATTCACTGACCAACGAGAAACTAGGAATTTATCTGTCATGTCCCTCTATCCTTACTTTCAGCATCAGATTAGTCTTCGTCTTTCCTAGCTCTACTCTGCACCATTTCAGGTGTTAGTTTTAGCTCAGAACATTACCAAAGTTTTCTAATTTCATCTCACTTCTTCCAGACTCCATTCAGAGCAATCTCCCAGCCAAAATGGTCTTTGATTTTAATTAATTGTTTGAGATGGGGGGGGTCCTACTATGTGGCTCAAGCTAGACTTAATTTATAATCCTCCTGCTTCAGTCTCTAATTATAGGGAGTATAAACACTTAATTATACTTTATTAAAAAATTAGTTGGAGGCCATGCATGGTAGCACATGCCTTTAATCCCAGCACTTAGGAGGCAGAGGTAGGAAGATTGGCATGAGTTTGAGGGCACCCTGAGACTAACTACATAGTGAATTCCAGGTCAGCCTGGACTAGAGCAATACCTCGGAAAAGCAAAAATAAATAAATAATAATGATAATTATTATTATTATTTGGGCTGGAGAGATGGC
The DNA here is from genome assembly GCA_004024765.1 of Zapus hudsonius. Taxonomy (NCBI): domain Eukaryota; kingdom Metazoa; phylum Chordata; class Mammalia; order Rodentia; family Dipodidae; genus Zapus; species Zapus hudsonius. The sequence goes on along the minus strand of PVHP010010255.1, from coordinate 6,411 downwards.
TCAGCAGTCAAGGTGCTTAGCTGCAAAGTCTAAGGACCCGGTTCAATTCCCCAGTACCCACATAAAGCCAGGTGTACAAAGTGGCACATGTATCTGGAGCTTGTTTTCAGTTTTCAGTGGCTAGATGCCCTGGCACACCCATTCTCATTCTCATTCTCTCTCTCTCTCTCTCTCTGCTTCCTAATAAATAAAAATGTTTAAAAAATTATTTGAGCCAGCATGGTATCTCATGCCCAGAATGCTAGCACATGGAAGATTGAGAAAGATTGCAAGTTCAAAGTCAGCCTAGGCTACATAGCAAGGGCCTGTATCAAAATGCCAACAAAAAAAAATACCCTCCTCAAAATGGGCCAACATTTCTTCATGTAGTGCAAGGGGACTCATGAGGCCCCATCCTTCCATGAGCAGTCAATGGTTGCTGGGGGAGAGACATTTTCTTCAGTGGTACAGCCACTGGTAAATTGCCCAGGCTCCTATAAATAACCGTCACTCATGTTCATGCAAGCAAACCTTATTAAATGTATTGGGTCTCTTCCTCCTCCCCCCAAAAAAGAAATGAAAGTAAAAGGGAGAGTAGTTGGGGAAAAGCGGTCAGTAGGAGTAGAAAAGGAACCAGAGAGGATGAAGGGGGTGGTAGGGGTGAATATGATCAAAATACACTATATACATGCATGAAAACCCTTTAGCATCTGTAGTATATGCTAATGAGAAGCATAAATATAAAAACCCTCACTGTATATGGGAGGTATCAAAGACAGCATATGAGCTCTAGACCTCAAATATTTAAAGGTTTAGAGTTCTGTAAAATCTTTCACTGATTCCTTGTTAGTTATAGCCCAAACTCCTTTACATGGCGTGTAAGTTGTTTTACAGTATCATCCCATCTGACACATTCCTGCTTGTCATTCAGGTCCTAGCTCATGAGTCCCATTTTTTGCATATCCTTCTTTGACTACCTAGGCTAAAAAAAAAATGGTTTTTCTTTGTGTCATCAAAATACCTTGTGCCTAGGGCATTGTCTCATTCCTCACTCTACAAGGCAAAGTTTGGGTTTATTTCCCTCTCTTTAACTGTGTTTATTTATCTGTATAGTCCTATGAACTGAAGAAGTGCTTGCTGGATAAATGGTTGTTCTTTACATCCACTTACTGACTCACAAATGAGCTTCAAGAACATAATTTAGGGGCTTGAGAGATGGCTCAGTGGTTGAGGCACTTGTCTGCAATGCCTAACAACCTGGGTTTGATTCCCCAGTACCCACATAAAGCCAGATACACAAAGCACGTGCAAGCATCAGGAGTTTATATGCAGTGGCAGGTGGCCCTAGCACACCCTCTCTCTCTCTCTCCCTCTCTCCCCCCCCCCTCTCTCTCTCTCTCCTAGCAAATAAATATTTTTAAAAATAATCTAATTTAGGTTGAAAGGGAAAAATACAAATCCAGGATTCTGGAGCTGAGATCGCTCTGTAGTTAAAGGCACTTGGTACCAAAGCCTGTCACTCTGGGTTCAATTCCCCATGTAAAGCCAGATGAACAAAGTGGTGCATGCATCAGGGTTTGTTTGCAGTGTCAATAGGCTTTGGCTTGCTCATGCTCACTCACTTTCTCTCCTCCTGTTTTCAAGTAAAATAATAATAATAATAATAATAATAATAATAATAATAATAAGTCAAATCCAGGATTCTAACTGAAGCAATATCCTTCATCCAGACCTGACTCCACAAAGTAGAAACATAATGTGTAACTTGGAATTAAAATCTCATCTTTTTTTAAAAGATATTTTATTTGTTTATTTATTTGAGAAAGAGTGGGAGAAACAGAGAGAAAGAGAGTGAGAGGGAATAGGCACAACAGGGCCTCTAGCCACGGAAAACAAATTCCAGAGACATGCGCCATTTTGGGCATCTGGCTTTATGTGGGCACTGGGGAATCAAACTTGGGTTCTTCTGTTTTGCATGCAAATGCTTTAACCACTAAGCCATCTCTCTAGGCCCTTTTTGTTGGGAGATATATATATATATATATATATATATATATATATATATATTATAATAGGGTCTATATATCATAGGCTGACCTTGAACTAGCTATACAGTCTAGGCTGGTCCAAAGCTCAACATCTTCCTGCTTCAGCTGTTGTTGCAGTCAGCTTTCTAGTTGCTGCGCAGGAAGAACCCAAACAAAAGCGGCTTGTTGAGGAATGGGTTTATTTGGCTTACAGACTCGAGGGGAGACTCCATTCTGGCAGGGAAAACGATGGCATGAGCAGAGGGCTGGACATCACCTCTGCCACAGCACTGCAAACAGCGGCAGGAAGGTGTGCCAAATACTGGCAAGGGGAAGCTGGCTTATAACCCCCATAAGCCCACCCCTGACAACACAGCTTCATCGAGGTTGTAAAACCCAAACTGCCATCAGCTGAGGATCGATCTATCAGAACACATTCAATTGTTTGTGGGGGACACCTGTATCAAACCATGACAGCTGTGTTACACACACATGCCATCACACTCAGCTTGCTGGCTACTTTTGTACAAATTACTTTCTGAGATTTAGTTGCCTCAGCTATAAAATGGCAATCAAAGCACTAAATTTGTGCTGCTTCTATGGTAAGCCTGACAACCTGTGCCAGGGTGATGAAGACAGATGCTAAGGACACTCAAAACATTCCAAAGCAGAAATCCAGAAGCTGCTAAGAGCTCAACGCTATAGTAGACTTAAAGTGCACCCACCACAGCTCCAGGAATTTTTCAGAAGAAAGGGCAGAAAGATTGTAAAAGCCAGGGTGGGAATATACAGAGGCACTGCCCCTCCCCCCATGACTGACGCCTGTTCTCACAACTCATAACCCACAACTCCATGGAGCATTCCAGCAATCCCACAGAGGAGGGCCCTCAGTGGAATGGGGGCAAGAAGGAGGGAAATGATGGTACCAACACATGATTTGTCCATACAAAGTTTCTACTTAATTAAAAAAAACCCACTAAATTTAGCAGATTACTGTAATGATTAATGAAAAATGTATAAAAACTGCTAAATCTAGCATTTAGAAATCACTCTTGCTATATAAAAATATTTTGTAAAGTAACAATAACAGAAGTTGACGACATAGCTCAGTGGTAGGGTACTTGTCTGGCAAGTTCAAGAAACAAAAGCAAAACAAAACAAAAGCCCAACATAGTGGTGTGATGGGGCATGCCTATAATCCTAGCATTTGGGAGGTAGAGATAGAGCATCAGGAGTTCAAGGCCAGCCTAAATGAGATCCTGATCTCAAAAAAAGACCACCACCACCAACAACAAAAAACCCTCCCCAAAGCAACCAAACAAAAACTTCTATTAGCTGGGGCATGGTGGTGCACACCTGTAATACCAGCACACGGCAGGAAGAGGTAGGAGGATCGCTGTGAGTTTGAGGCCACCCTGAGACTAGCAGTGAATTCAGGTTAGCCTAGGCTAGAGTGAGACAGTACCTTGGAAAACAAACAAACAAACAAAAACAAGAAAAGAAAAAAAATGTTATTAACAAACCTGGGTATGATGGCACATGCTTTAGTCCTAGCACTTAAAAGGGTGAGTTTGGGGCCAGACTTGGGCTACAGAGTGAGTTCTAAGTCAGCCTGGACTAAAGTGAGACCCTACCTTGGAAAACATCAACATTACTAGAAACAAATATTAATATATAATAATAGCACCATGAGCCAGGTATTTTGTTAAATATATATTTCATTTAAATCTTCAAACAATCCTATTTTATGTTTTAATATTACTTTCATATTTAACAATATTTATTAAAGACTAAATTATATGCCAAACACTGAGACCATTTTGCAGAAAGTAAAGGGAGGTTAGAGAACTTGTCTGAAGTCAGAAAGCTTGGGTAGCTAAGTGACAGACTGGGCAGCTAAGTGACAGAGCTGGAATTTGAGCCCAGATAGCTAACTAGAGGCCAGATAAAGCAAGAATCCCAGGTTTTGAAAGGCCTTAAGATTATAATTATTATGTTTTTTTGTTTGTTTTCAAGGCAGGGTCTCGCTCTAGCCCAGGCTGACCTGGCATTCACTGTGGTCCCATGCTGGCCTCAAACTCACAGTGATCCTTCAATCTCTGCCTCCCAAGTGCTTGGGATTAAAGGTGTGCACCACCATGCCTGGACTTTATTTATTTTTTGTTTTTGTCCTTGAACTTGCTATGTAGTTTAGGCTGGCCTCAAATTTATTATTCTCTTGCCTCAGTTTAGTAAGTACTGGGATTGCAGGTGTGGGTCACCATGCAGCTAGGTTTATACAGTATTAAAAAAATATTTTAGGGCTAGAGAGATGGTTTAGCTATTAAGGCATTTGCCTGCAAAGCAGAAGGACCCAAGTTCGATTCCCCAGCACCCACATAAAGCCAGATGTACAAGGTGGGGCATGTGTCTGGAGTTTTCAGTGCCTGGAGGCCCTGGTGCACCCATTCTTTCTCTCTATCTGCCTCTTTCTCTCTTTTACTCTCTCTCAAATAAATAAATATTTGAAACAATATTTTAATTAATTTATTTGCAAGCAGAGCGAGAGAGAATGGGCACACAATGGCCTCTTGTCACTACAAATGAACTCTAGATGCATGTACCCCTTTTTGCATTTGGCTTTACATAGGTACTGGGGGATTGAATCTGGGTCATCAGGCGTTGCAAGCAAACAGCTTTAACCACTGACTAATCTCTCCAGCACTAAGAATACAAAAATATCTTATTTTTGTAACTTTTCAAAAATGTATGATCAGGGAAACACAATGCAAGGTTCAGAGTTTTCTTGTAGTAAGCAGGCTGAATCAGTAAGAAGCCAGAAGATTCCTTAGCTTCAAGCATGTAGTCCCAACTAACCGGGAGGCTGAGGCCAGAGGATCACTTGAGGTTAGAAATTTGAAGCCAGACTGGACAAAATAATGAATGCTCATCTTAAAAAAATAAAAATTAAAAAGGGGCTGGAGAGATGGCTTAGCACTTGCTTGAAAAGCCTGATGGATTAGGTTCGATTCCCCAATTCTCACATAAAGCCAGATGCACAAAGTGGTGCATGTGCCTAGAGTTCATTTGCAATGGCAAGAGGCCCTTGAGTACCCTCACTCTCTCCCTCTCTCTCTCCCTCTCTCCTTTCTTCCTCACAAATAAATAAAAATGTTTTTAAAAATTTTAAAAGCTGGGCATGGTAGCACATGCCCTTATTCCAGCAATTGGGAGGCAGAGGTAGGAGGATCGCTGTGAGTTCGAGGGCAGCCTGGTACTACAGAGTGAGTTACAGGTCAGCGTGGGCTACAGTTAGAAAAAACAGGTGCATGCCTGCAAAGCCTGCCCACCCGGGATCAATTCCCCAGCCACCCATGTAAAATTGGATAGGTATTTGTTTGCAGCAGCATTAAGAGATCATACAATACTTTTTTTATAAAAAAAGATAAGGTTATCCTCTAGTAGGGTGGATACTCAGTTTAATAATGTCCTTAAAATAGACACATATGACTCTGACAGAAGTAAAGATAAATGCTAGGGTCACTGTAGCCACCAGGACCTAGGAAGAGGCAAGGTCTCACTCCTGCAGGCTTCAGAAGGATCATGAACCTCCCACCCCCAAATTAGGACTTAAAGATAATCTTTTTTAACAGTCTGTTCCACTGCTCCTCCTCAGTGTATGAAAAGGTCTGACTACTGTACCTGTTTTCTGGACTCTTGCCAAGGGCCCATACCTGGGATGCTGCTCCAGCACTTGAGGAAATTCCTAGCAGAGGACAGGCCTTCAACAAAGTCTTTGAGTGAGTACATCATGCCAATTGTAAAGTTCATGCTCAAAGGACATGTAGAGCAAAGAATGAAAATAAAATAACATCTCAAACCCTAACAATACTTTGTTCGAAAGGGATAAAAACTCAACAAAACCAACTGAAAACCAACCAGGATAGAAATGATGGGACTGGATTTTAAAAGTACACCAGACTGGTATCACTGAATATACGCTGACGTTTCCAAGTGTTGTGTCTGGCTAAAGACCCCCAGAGAATGCTTGGAACCTTCAGGAGGCATTGCTCATTTGGAACTACCGTTAGAGCTGGAAGGCCAGTTTTCAAGGTGCCTGTGAGTTTCAGAAACAATTTAAAGTTTTTGGAGTTAACTCTAGTGTATAAAGCCAAAGATAAAGCTGGGTAATAATATTTTATTTTATTTATTCATTTTCAATGAGAGAGAGAGGGAGAAGGAGAGGGGGAGAGAGGGAGAAAGAGAGAGAGGGAGAGAGAGAGGGAGAGAGAGAGAGAGAGAGAGAGAGAGAGAGAGAGAGAGAGCTCACCAGGGCCACCACCTACAGGTCTGGCTTATGTGGGTCTTGGGGAATTGAACCCAAGGTCTTAGGCACTGGAGGCAAGTGCCTTAACCGCTGAGCCAT